>FXXK01001349.1:7014-25661 GCA_900184695.1 Betula pendula
ACCATACGTATTTAGTAATACAACTCACTTGCGAAATTGAAGGAAATCGTTGGAGTTGAATAAAACATATCAGTGTGCTTGCTCATATGTGATCATATCAAGTTTTATCCGCTTCCTTGCCCCTTTGGACTCATCTTGGTGTCTTGGGGGCTTATTGTGGACCGTTGACGCGTTGTCTAAATAACGCGAACAAAATGTCAACAATTTGTCCATAATGTAACCCTCTACAATAGACCCTTCCGGTGCAGCTTTATTACGAACAGTATGTTTATATCGACCAAGACACCTACGTTAAAGATAGTTATAAGACTGTAACATAAGAAATATAGTTAGTGATAGGTCATTCGCTTAAATAATAAATCAACATAATTTTAATATTACCTCTCAACGGGATACATCCACCTGTAGTGTACCGGTCCGCCTAGTTTACATTCACGGACTAAATGTATGACTACGTGCACAATAATTGTAAAAAAACACGGAGGGAATATTTGTTCCAATTGGCACAAGATTATGGGTATCCGATTTTCTAGACGATCAAGATCTTCCATCTGCAGTGTTTTTGAACACATCTCTCTAAAAAACCCACTTAACTCTATTAAAGACCTCACAACCTTATCCGATAAAGTTCCTCGAAGTGCAATTGGCAGGAGTTCTTGCATGAGTATGTGATTGTCATGACTTCTCAAACCCCCCACAATACATTCCTTGAGCTTGATACAACGTGAGACATTTGAACAATATCCATCTGGCACTCTAACATCATGTAACACCTGCAAGAAATCAGTCTTCTCTTTTTTCATCATTGTGAAACAAGCTGCAGAAAAATATGTTTTGTTGTTTGCCGCAGTAAATGGATGAAGTTTTGGTCTCAAATTCATCTTACGCAAGTCCTGACGTGCTTCGAGGTTGTCTTTGGTTTTCCCATTCATGTTCAATAGCGTGTCAAATATGTTATCCATGACATTTTTTCTATGTGCATCACATCAATGTTATGGCATAATAACTGATCTTTCCAATAAGGCAAATTGTACAATATACTTCGCCTCTTCCAATCAACTTCCCCACTGGGCAGCTTCGGTCCGATCCTTGCCCATTTCACAATACAATCCAATTGTCTCATGATCTCATCACCATCCGGCACTTCGGGCGCACTCTCCATTTCCTACGCACCGTCGAATGGTCGCTTGTTCTTTCTCCACCGATGTTTGGGAGGCAACCATCGCCAATGCCCCATAAAGCACCATTTTTTACTATAAGTTAGCTACATTGATTTCGTTGAATGCCTACAATAAGGACATGCTTTCCGTCCATGTGTACTCCAGCCCGACAAATGACCGTATGCTGTGAAGTTATTTATCGTCCACATCAAGGCAGAATGCATTGTGAATTTCTTTTTCGAGGTTACATCAAAAGTTTGTACGCCTACTTCCCATTGTTCCTTCAACTCACTTATAAGGGGTGCTAGGTACACATCTATATTTTGTCCTGGTGCACTCGGACCAGGGATAATCAAGCTTAACATAAAAAACGGTTGTTTTATGCACATCCAGGGAGGCAAATTGTAAGGTACTAACATTACCGGACAAGTACTGTGACTAGTGGACATGTTCCCAAAATGATTAAAGCCATTTAACGCTAAACGTGCTGACATTGTGCGGGTCTGATGCGAAGTCTGGGTAACGTGAATCAAATGCCTTCCATGCTTTTCCATCAGCCGGATGCCTCAATACACCATCTTTTGTACGGCCTTGATCGTGCCACTTCATATGTGGCGCTGTATGATGTGATATAAACAACCTCTGCAGCCTTGGTATTAGAGGAAATCAACGCAACATTGTGACCAGTTTTTTTTTCAAACTTTTTGTCAACCCATCTTCATCAGTTACGGCATCCTTCCACCTAGACTCCTTGCATAATGTACATTTGTCCAACTTTTCATTTTCCCTCCAAAATAGCATACAACCTTTGAAACAAGCCGATATCTTCTCGTACCCAAGGCCCAAATCCCTCATGTACTTTTTTGCCTCGTATGTGTCTTTAGGCAAACTTGCATCCGGAGGCATCAACTCGTTGACAAATTGAAGCAACATAGAGAATGATGTATTGCTTCAACCGCTTATACACCTAATACTATATAGACACACAATAGCTCCTAATTTACTATGTTTTGTATTTTCATGGAGTGGCGTATCTAGGGGTGGGTATAACTCGCCCAAACACGCAAATTCGCCCCGGCCCGCCCCGCAATGTACGGATCCCCTTTATAATTTCTTGGACACGGGCTGGGTTTCTTAGAAATCGCTTGACCCGGCTCGGTGTGCAGGAGGTTAGTCTTGGTACCCGTAGAACCCGCCCCGCAGCGCACCCTAACTCTTTCATACGCATACAAATCCTTATTTTTCACAAACCCTAACCTAAAGTCCTAAACGTTTCAAAACTTGAGAGATTCTCAAGGTCGATGGCTGTCTTCTCTAACACGGCGCACACCGCACGGCGCGGAAGGAGTCTTCATCTTTCCTTATTCGGATTTTTTGCCTTACAGCTACAAGTTATGGGTTCTTTGTTATATTATAAGGCTTTGAATCTGAAATTGTTCTTCATTCTTCAAGATTTCAAACGGGTTTCGATATTCACTCTTCAAATTCCACAGTGTTGCTAGTCGGTACAGTCTCTCTCTGTTCATCTCTTTGTCTATGTCTTTGTCTTTGTCTCTCTCCCTTAGCTATGGTTCTAGTTCCAACTTTCTAGTTTCTATTCTAACAGTATTTCTTTGAAACATTTCAGTTAATTTTGCCCCAAATCAATCTTTGTCTCAGTGTTTCATATTACTCAGGTAACGGAATCTGAACTTGATGTCGATTTTTATTTTTATTTTTGAATCTTTGATACTTATATTTGTATATAATAGTGTGGTAGGAGTATTATTGAATTTTCCTGCCATATGGGTAGTGCCATAATGGATATGTTGCATAAACTTTTTGCTTTTCTGCAAAGATTGGCTTGAAATTGTGAGAATTGTTGTTTGGAGGTTTGTTGGAAATTAAGAATTAATTTTTTTTCAAATCATCCCTTTGTTGTTTGATTTAGTTTTTCCCGGTGCTATTAGTCTCTCTTGTTTAAAATGGCAAAAACATAATAATTGACAGTAGAGTAGTTGCATGCAAGAAACATTTTGGTTTCAGGCACTGTTTTTTAGTGAGTTTTCTCAATTTTCCCCTTGCCTAATGTTGAGGTAGCATGATTGTGATATTTTCAAATTGCAAGTACGCATCCTTTTACTTTACCCAATTTCCAGATTGAGATTGTTGGTGGGTGTTGGATATTGTGAGCAATCAACTTTGGTTTTTCTTTGAGACTTGGTCTGTACCCACAACAAAGACTTCCCTTAGTGTCTTAATGATCAACTTCATGAATGCTCACATCTTGTTATATATCTTTAACCTACTATGTGTTCCTTTTTAACTTCAACAAAGCTTATTTATTTTCACCCCATAGCTGTTGTTGTATAAACTGATTTTATCTAGTTACTTGCATTTTTCTTTTCATTTATACTCTTTCTTCTTGTTATTTTTCTTATCATTTGGTTGGGGCAAAATGATTTATTATTCAATTTATTTTTGCAGTAGAATTGTTTGAAAGATGTAAGATGTCCTCAATTTGTTTGTTACACTTATTTATCCGTATATCCAATACTATAATTTATGATTGTCTCAATGTACATGTTATTTTTGTTATATGCTTATCTATATTTTTTTTAAAACTAATTGTAGATTCATGGATGGTAATTCAAATAGTGCTGCTAAGAATATTGGTTCTATTGCTAGTGCTTCGGCTTCATCTGGTCCTATTCTCATAGATAGCACTATGCCTCCCATTAATAATGAGAATGTTGTGTGTGTTGGTAGTGGACCTACAACAAATGTTGGTACTCAGAATCCTAGTTCAAGTCTCCCACCAAAACCTAAAAAAATTGAGCAAACATCAATTGTTTGGGAACATTTTACCAAGATAGAGGGGGGTGATCCAGAAGATCCTAAATCAAAATGCAACTATTGTAGTAAAATCTTTAGTTGTCACACTAGAAAGCAAGGCACTTCATCCATGCTATCACATTTGAAGAATAGTTGCAAGAAATATCCTGGTAGGTTTGGTAAATTAGACAAGTCACAAACACAGTTGAGTTTTGATGCTAAGAAGGAAGGACAAGTGGGAGAAGGATCTGTCGGTAATCTTGTGATTGCAAAATACAATGCTAGGAAGATAAGGGTAGCTATTGCTAAGATGATAATTTTAGATGAGTTGCCTTTTAAGTTTGTGGAGGGTGAAGGGTTTCAAGATTTCATGAAGACAGTTGAGTCTAGGTTTCAAATTCCTTCTCGTTGCACTGTGATGAAGGACTGCATGAAGCTCTTCCTATCTGAGAAGGAGAAATTGAGGTCAATGTTCTTGACAACTAGTCCTCGGGTTTGTCTTACAACTGATACATGGACTTCGGTGCAAAACCTCAACTATATGTGTATCACCGGCCATTTTATTGATAGTGATTGGAACTTGCACAAAAGAATTTTAAATTTTTCTTTAGTTCCTAATCACAAAGGAGAAACCATTGGGAAGAAAGTGGAGTCTTGTATGCTTGAGTGGGGCATTACTAGCATCTTTACCATCACAGTTGATAATGCTAGTTCGAATGATACTGCTATTTAGTACTTGAAGAGGAGAACAAGAGATAAGATGGGCACGATATTGGAGAACGAGTTTATGCATATGAGGTGTTGTGCACACATTCTAAACCTTATTGTTACTGAGGGTTTGAAAGAGGTTAGTGACTCTATTGTGAAGGTTCGAAATGCGGTTAAATATGTGAAGTCGTCACCTTCAAGATTTGAGAAGTTTAAGGGTTGTGTGGAGAGAGAACAAATTCCTTTCAAGGGCTTGTTGTGTCTTGATGTTCCAACTAGATGGAACTCCACATATAAGATGTTAGAAGCCGCTGAAAAATGTCAAAGTGCTTTACAACTTATGGAAGAGGAAGATGGACACTTTGTTTCTACATTGTTTGAGGAAGGGCATGGGAGAAGGGGGTTGGGACCACCTACTTTTGATGATTGGGACAATGTAAGGATTTTTCTCAAGTTTCTGACACTTTTTTATGATGTGACAATGCGACTTTCAGGCTCTTTATATGTAACATCTAATATGTACTTCCAAGAAATTTGTGGCATTCAAGCACATTTACAAGCTTTTAGTGAGAGTGGTGATTATGTATTGAGTGCAATGGCGGAAAAAATGAAGGTGAAGTACAACAAGTATTGGGGAGATCTTGATAAGGTTAACTTAATGTTGTTTGTTGCGGTTGTTCTTGATCCACGCATGAAATTGGATTCGTTAGATTATTGGTTCAAAGAAGCTCTCAATGTTGAGCAAGCAACTCAAATGGTTACAAAATTGAGGCACCACATTGACAAATTATATGATCATTATGACAACATTGGTGGGAGTTCATCTCGGGTTCATTGTAGTGATTCGCCTCAATGTTCGTCAAACACAATAGATGAAAGTGAGAGTATTAACCCTTCACTTCACTTCATGAACAAGTTTCATAAGTACCGAGCTTCTAAAAGTGATGTTGAAAGCAAATCAGAGATAGATCGTTATTTGATGGAGGATGTTGAAAAGCTGAATGTTAATTTTGATATTTTAAACTGGTGGAAAGTGAACTCAACCAAATTTCCAGTACTTGCCCAAATAGCACAAGATGTTTTGGCTATTCCCATTACAACAGTTGCTTCAGAGTCGGCTTTTAGCACCGGAGGGCGTGTGTTGGACCCTTTTCGGAGTTCATTGGCGCCAAGAACAGTTGAAGCCTTGATATGTTCACAAAATTGGTTAAGGTCAAAACCCATTGCTAATGGCAATGGCTATGATTCAGAGATAGTTGATGATGTTGAAAGTTATAAGCTCGAATCAGGTAAACTTTCTATTATTCACTTTTTAATTTATTTAGTTATTTACTAATTCCGTTTCAACTTACAAATTTTGATTCTAATTCCTTTTTGGTTTATTGTTTTTGTAGAAATAACTTTGAAGAACATCAACATTTTGCTTGAGGATGATTAATTGAAGGTGCTATTGGGAGAAACCATTGATTTTGTTTGATGCAACTTTTAGTTTTGTGTGTGCTGCTTCTCTGTTGTGTTTTTATTTTATTTCATTTGGTTTGTAATAACTTTCAAGTATTGTGTGGTGGATTGTTGGACCCTTTAATTAGTTGGTTTTTTTGTTGGACCTGGTGGTGGTTAATGGTTTTTAATTCTGATCAATTGATGTATTTTTTTAAGTTTTTTGAGTAAATTTTTGATGGACGTGCAAGTTTTTTGTTCTGATTTCTGATGCATCAAGCATGGGTTTTTTCTTTTTTATGAAATTTCTAGCGATTTTGACCGTCCGTAATTGATATCAATTTGTATTGTGCTTTCAAATTTTCATTTCAGCATGCAGAACAGTGGAAAACCACTAATTCAGCATGAAAAGGGCAAGTTCATCTAGCCCAATAATTTTAAAAAAATTATGGAAAAATAAGCCCAAAGTCTAGATCTGGCCCATTTAGTTGTAACAAAAATTACAAAAAATGCCATGCAGTACAAACCCGCCCCGACCCGACAAAACAAACCCGCACCGAGTAGCCCGCGAAAACAAACCGCCCCCCCCCGCCCCGTGAACCAAGAACCAGTGAATTTTTTTGAAAATTTGTACGGCCCACAGAATGTATTTCCAGGATCCAAGCCATGCGGGGCCGCGGTTCCCAAAATTGCCCAAAAACCGACCCGACCCGGCCCGTGCCCACCCCTAGGCGTATCGGCATCTTTTAGCAAATCTTCTAACTTATTCACCCCCTTGTTAGAGTCTTCAATTTCATCCTCCACAGCTTCAGCTTCAACTCCCACTTAAGACCCACCCACTTCTACACAAACATCTTGCCTCTCAAAAACATCATTTAGCATCTCTTGCATCCCACTGGACCCACCATGTAGTGGAATACTATCAACGCGAACTGTATTGGGAGCTTCAGATATTGCCTCGCTATCAGCGGGAGCGACAAGTGGTTCCCCATGCATTATCCACTTGGTGTAACTCTCAATAATCTCAGCACTTGACATTAAATGGGCAAATACAGCTTCATTTGACAATGTTTTGCCCAAGGAACACTTCTTACATGGGCACACAATGTACCCTTTTTTCCTAGAGTGCTCACTTGCATATTTCACAAATGCCATAACCCCACGAATGTACTCTCGTGAACTTTTCGGCTTTCTCATCCAACTCTTGTCCATCTTTCTCACTACATCACAAAAATTTTGTTAAGGCAATTTTTCACGTTTAACAACTATCATAAACTAGAGAAATTGGTTTTATTACCCAATATACAATATATGCACACCTTGTTGCATACCTAATAAATTATCAATACATATGTATTTAAACATGTGCCATATTTAAGCATATATTATTCAATTAAGATTATGTTAGTTTATTAATATTAAACAAAACTACTAATAATTTTTGCCAAAGGAATTTGATGCCTCTTTTTTCTCAAAATGTGTTCCCTGTAATGTGATTGTTTAGAGCATAATCACATTATTTTCATGATATATAACTTTTTTTTTTTGTTCCCTTTCTATTTGTCATTCAAAATTGTCATGCTAACATTTCCTATAGACGTTCAACCTCAAAACCCTCAAAAAGGTCAGTGAATTAGGTACGCTTAGAGAGAAAAAAAAAGTCAATGATTATGTATAAGTCTTTAGATTACAAATTAAGAGCTGAAAAAAAAAATTATGTTCACATTTCAAATAATATACGCACATAGATGCATGCATGGCAAATATTTAAGGAATGATATATACCAACTAAAAACCCATGTGTATATATTCTTCTATATATATTGAAGAAAAAAAAAACTAGGACCAGAAAGCATGCATCCTTCTTGAGAAAGATTCTATGTATAACTCTCAAACATGACAGACACTTGCTCAGTAGTATTTAAGAAAATCTAAATAATAAAATATCTACAGTACTTAAGTATTTAAAATATTACAAATATGAAATATCAATCTATAATATAAGCAAACAATTTCATAATGGTTTCAATAATAATGGTTATTGAAAGAACAATTTTTAAATGGGTCAAAATGATTTGAGATACTGAAATTTATGATCAAATCTAATTAGCAAATAATTTAATAGGACAAAAGGAAAATCAATAGATATAATGTGACAAAATTTAGACAATTGAAAATTATGACCAGTAGATATATATATATATATATAAGTCATACAAAAGTTTAAGGGAAGCTAGCCTGAATTAAATTAGACGAAAAGTGTATTAAATAATAAACTAATTAATAGATCAAGATGGATGACTATGGAGGAACTGCATGACTTACAAATAAGTAATGTAATAATCTGATCAAAAAGGAAGCAGATTACAACTTCTTCACTTCTCCCCTTCACAAACTTTCCAAGCTGAACCTCTCTTTTACGTAATTCCAAGTCTGCAAAGAATCAAATCCTCATTTTAGTCATAAGTACTAAGGCTGAAACAGGTAGATATTTATTTTTAAAAATGCACAATTTTAAAGCTAAACCAACATTTTAAATGTCGAATTACGATTATGATACTACTTTTTCTGTTGGAAAATGCTACTACTACACATAATGCATAAAATAATAGCCCATCTATTTCATAGGAAGCCTATTTACATAAAATCATGCAGTAGAATTTTTAACTACTTTTGGGAGGAGTTTACTTACATAAATCATGAAATAAAACTTTTAACTGCCTTTGATAAGAGTTTACTTATTGTGTTCTTTTAATATTCTGGTTAAGGTTTCCCTTGTACATGCTCATTCGTAGCCTGCATTTAAATCCAAATTCAATATAGTTTTCTTGTGTCCTACTCATGATCATTATCACTATCAATCTAAAAATATGTAAAAACTTTTTTTAAGTGGGGAATAAGCATCCTACTACTATTTCCAATAAATGAAGAAAAGGTGGCGAATTAGGTCTCTTGAGTCTTGACCTATATATCCTTTTCAGAAAGATACATTTAAGAGGTCCTTTTAAATGTGTAAATCTAAACTATGACTAATATAACTCTGCAACCTAATAGTCTTCCTAAATTATAATTTTTATTAGCCAAAATATTAACTTTAAGACTACTTTATGATATTCACCTTCCACTCAAATTAGTATAAAACTTATCAAAAAAATGGACATGTTGGGTAACGAGATGCACTAATCTGTCAAACTGGAAATTTGGTCCTATTTCACTTAAACAATCCAAACATATTGAATATGGAAAAATTTGGATCTATATCTTTTTTTTTTTCTTTTTTCTTTTTTATATTGAAAATTGTCATCTATGTTAATTATTGAATATCCTTAATTTCAATGAAAAATGTGATTGCTCTTGAAACTTGTCCTCTGCAAGGTACAAATATATATGTAAGTACTCAATTTGTTACGTACAGATGAGATTCACATGTTGAAGTTTTTCCATTGGTTGGCAATATAAAGAACAAGGAAAAAGAAAATCTACAAATTAAGGATATATGATTAATCAATTTATTTTATTTGATAATAAAGGGTCCAAACCACTAGAGAGTCAGACCAATATCTTAATAAATCACAAGGTGAATGATCAAAAATTGTTCATTTAAGAAAGGGATAGTAACGCATATTGTGTTTATTAACCCAATTATTGACACGTATAGGTCACATATCAAAATAAATTGCTTAAAACAAACTATTCATTTTCCTAGCAAAGAGACCCAGTCCATATTTTGAAAGTTGACTTCGACATGTCCACAATTTTTTTTTTATCCCTAATTTCCAATTTACTATGATCTTTTTATTTTGTTAATGCTCTCGCACTCAACAGGCAAAAGATAAACAAATTAAAAAATACTACTACACTATATATTTTGTTTTAAAAAAAAAAATAAAGATCTAGAAAAGGGGATACTTACGACCTGGATCCGGACCAACACCAACTTTACCCTATTTATGGTCTATTTAGGATTGCGATTTCAAAAAGTGCGAGTTTAAAAATAGCGATTTGAAAACGTGATTTTTGAAAACGCAGTTTTGCGTTTGGCATAATCGCAGTTTGACCCTTTAAAATCGCAGTTTAGCATTTAAAATTCTGCGTTTTTAAAAAAGCACCCTCTAGCTGCGATTTGTGTGTTTTCAAATCGCAATTTTTTTTAAAAAGCAGTTCCCAAACATCCAGTTTTTGTAATTTTGTTTAAAATCGCACTTAATATTTATGAAATCGCAATCCCAAATACACCCTTAAATCAGCCAATTACTTCCATATATAATAGATAATTAACAAATTATATAATAGCAATAGTAGCAATGTAGATCGTAAGTCGTTGAATAGGATAAAAAAAAAAAAAAAGATCCTAGTCGTTATAAAAAAATCTTAAATCGATAAGGATCATCATCTCGTATATCAGATCTGAAATTGATAAAATTGAAAATTTGGATCCAAAATCGAAAAAAAAAAAAAAAAAAGGGTTCTTGAAAATTTTCCCATCTCTTTTTACTGATCCCTTCAACATCTCCACAGGTTAAACATGTTCTTGAAAAAAGACACTAGTCACACTACCTAGTCTCTGCTACAGATAACAACAAGGTTCTCGCTCTTCAGTACTCACAATCAAAGACACAAAAATATAGAACTTAAATTTCAAACAACAGAAAGCAAAATTCACAAAATTCTCGACCTCTTGACTGATTATCATAATGAGAAAACTAGAAAGCAAGATCCAACCACAAGATTTAATTGAAATTCCGAAACAAAAATACAAAGATCATAGTAAATTGGAAATTAGGGATAAAATTAGAAATAATTCTCCTAACCCTAAGCCCATCACAAGCACACATTATATATTCCCTATGTATGTCCTATTTCACTTAAACAATCCAAACACCCATTCAAAACCATTACCCACTCGGCCAAATAAAAATGAGGAAACATCTCATTCTTAAATTTCTTAAATTTGGACACGAGATTACCTCAAAACGTCGGCAGTGGGTGAAACTATTGCATGGCCGGAACAAGCGGCGGCGGCGTGGGCAGAACGGTGGAACAATCGGCGACCTTCCAACCACTACAAAAAATTGACTAATTATTGACAATTTTTTCCTAGACGGTTTTTATTCCAGACGGTTTATAAAAACCGTCTGGGGATAACAGACGGTTTTACTAAACCGTCTGGGACCGTCTGGGAACTGAACCGTCTGGGATTCCCAGACAGTTTAGACAAACCATCAGGGATTCCCTGACGGTTTAACTGAACTGTCCGGGAATCCCTGACCATACACGTGGTCAGGGATTCCCTTTGTTCATCCCTGACCACAACTTTTTTCTGAAAATTAAAACTCCTGCGATCTCTCTCTTCCCGGTCTCTCTTCCCTCTCCATCTTCCCTGCTGTAACTCCACGCCGGCGCCGTCCCTATAAGCTCACTCTCTCACTCTCTTCTTCTCCTCTCTCTCTCTCTCACTTTCTCGATCTAGCCCTAATACACTACTTATTAACCTGCCGGCTATATATATATAAGTGTGTTGGGGTTGTTACGGTTATAATATGATTTGTGTTATCGCTGATTTGTTGTTTGTTACGGGTTTGTTAAGATCATTGGTTTTTAAAGATGGATGCTGGGTATTTCATGGCAATTCAAAAAATATTTTTTAGCTCCACAAGAGAAGAAATACAAAAATTTGAAGTACAATGACACTCTTGGGTTATAGACAAGAATAATTCATATCCTTTAATTGATATGAGCCTACTGCAATAACTTTTTGCATTACGCGCGAAGTGTAAATTTAGATTGAGGTACAGAAGTCACACAGACTTTGTAGCTCACTCAATAAGTGTACATGCCCCCATTAAAATTTTAATAATATTGGGACTTACTTAGAAAACCCACAATATATGACAATTTAAAAATTATCTGGTGTGCAGTCTGCATTTTTAGAATGAATATTACTTTTCAGTGTTAGTGGGTGATAATATGCTATCGAAATCCTAAAAGGAACTAGAGTCCGAACAACAATTTTGTTAATGATATCTATTATTTTGTGCGAGTCGAATGCATGACGTGCGGTAGAGTGATACACACCAGTAGATCCTATATAGCTTTATTTATGAAAATTCCAACTTTCCGTAGTATATATTCCCTCTAATGCATATGGTTCTCCACAAATAAGTGGGCCGATAGCGTGGTTGGTTGTACCAACCCAACTATCCAACCCCTTTCCGGTGTGTTAATCACTTTTCAATTAAATATAAAAATAAATAAAAGGTTTTACAAATGAGTTTATCGAGAATTTAATTGGTTAAGTGGAAGTTGAGACATTGCATGCGAGTTACCGACGGAATAAACACTAAGACATATTGGGTGCCTCATCAGTACAATAAAATTCCATCTTTTTTTATCCACCTATTCTGCTCCTAAATAACTGGCAAGTCCACCAGTTCTGTTTTTGAATCTAAGATTATCAAAATTTTTTTAGGTCGAGTCACCATTATTAAAAAAAATAAAATTAGATATTCGAATTGGAATATGCCATTGAGGACATTAGCCTACGAATCGGACGCAACTTTGAATGGCTAAACGACTGGCTTTTTTAAGTAAGAATGAATGTAAAATTTGTTAACCTTAATTAACTTTTTATATTTCTTGTCTCAATAAATCCTATACCAACTCATCGTAAAAATCTGTGAGTAGTTTATTTTTATTTATTAGGTTCCTCTTTTTTGGTTATATATCTTTTTTAAGATGTTATGACCTGTTAAATTATGCATTATTGTGGGGCCCTCTATCCTTTGTCCACATATGCAAAGTTGGCAGTGGAGTTAGACATAAAAAGTTGATATCAACAATAAGGCTAAGCCATAGTTACCTTTTGGTTCAACCCTGCTTATAAATATAAGAAAGCAAATAATATCCAGAAGGCCCATGCGACATTAGGAAAATATAGTGGTATGAGACTATCTATGTGGTCATTTCATTGAAGTGTTCCATATATCTTCATTACTAACTTACTTAATAGCGATATGTGTAGAAAAAACCTATACATAGATTGAGACCAATTTACAAAAATACAACAAAGAAGAGAGCGGCTTATAAATATTTTTTAAAATAAAAATTTCAACATAGTTTGACTTAAAGTTGGAGATGATTTGAGTTTTGACTAAGAGATGTTTGTAGTTCATTGTAGCATATTTTATATTTAAAAAATAAAAAATAAAAAAATGTACTCATTTCTTCATATAACATATATAGGATACGAGATATGACGTACATATATGCTGACAACGTGGACTACACAGTTCCATTGAGAAGGACAGTAACATTATTCCTCTTTTTAATATGTCGTAAAAAAAGTCTCAATATAGTACAAATAATGTTTTGGATCACTTAAAGTTTGTGAAGAGGAAATCAAAAAGTAACACACACACACCACACACACCACATATATTACTATATAAATGTATGGATAAACATCATGTGCATTGAAAAAGAATATGTGTGCACGTGTGTGGTGCTAAGTAAAAATAAGTCTAGTAAATCATTAATATAAATAGGACAAATGTGATTGAGTAAAATTCTAAATACTTATCTCTCATTTAATGGGCTAATATGTCAGTTATAATCCAACCCTTAATATATTATGATACTCACCGTAATTACAAATATTAAGGGAATTACGGTGAGTATCAGAATATATTCTAGAATATAAATCGATCTAACAAATCGGTCTCTATTAAAAAGAGAAAAAACCAAAAATTAAATAATTTTTTTCTATGTGGCTTGAAGCCAACAACCCGATTAAAACTAGTGTAATATGTAGAAATTGAAATGCTTGTTTTCCTACCCCATGCATCAACTCCATTCAATCATGAGTAACATATATAATATATAATACTAATATAACTTATATATATATAATAATAATACTATATATATATATCTATAAATATATAATAATAATTGTTTTGTTTTGCGAAATAACAAGGCAAGTTGATGGTAGGATGCTTGGTAGGACACCAATTCTCTCTTTGGTGTCAAGCTCACTCTCTCTCTCTCTCTCTCTCTCTTCTCTCAGATTAAGGGTTTCCTCTCCAATATACCAAGATTCTCGATCCTCTCTTTGTCAATCTACTCGATCCTCTGTCACCAAATGTACCTATCCACTGTCGCGTAGGTATGGTTTAATTTTATGTTGATTTTTGGATTTTTGGTAATCTGTTAATTTTTCTGAAAGAGGATTACATTTTAAATAGGCTTATTTTGGGCTTCAAATAGAATATCTACTCACATTTTGTGTTATTGCTAGGTTTATCGTTGTGTTCGCATCCAAACATAAGAATGATTTTGGCAGTAATTTTGTATATCGTACGCTGCTTGGGAGCCTGAAGGAGCTATTTTATAAGGAGAAATGTTATGACGCATGGGCAGGACCCTCATGCAACAGAGGGGAGTCTGAAGGAGCAGTAGCTCCTGAAGTAGAGCATAGCCCGGAGACGGCGAATGGCCCTGAGAGGGAGGCTCACACACAAGCACAATCAACACCCGAGCTTTCACAACATAGCGGTATAAATGCACCACAACAGCGGCGGTTACGACGTGGGCAAGTTGAGACCATAAGTATGAATTTTTTTATATTATATCATTAGTCAGCTGCTTTGATATATTTATATTAATTTAATACTAGTTAATTATAACAATCATTTTTTATGAGTTGTAGATGAACAGGGTAGAAGAGAGATTAGGACTGTTGGTAGTCCTAAGGAGATTCGGCACCTACCCGAGGGGGAAAGGGTAGTTGTCCGGTTCAACACCTCCTTTCAACCAATCGGGCCGGGTAGTGAGAAATTTACAAGGATTGCAGGGAAGATTGTAAGAAATGGTCGGTTTTCACAGTTACATGGCCATTGGAGGAGGACACCAATGAACGGGAAGGAAGATATGTGGACAACCCTAACGGTATGAATCTTTTTCCTGAGATGTCGCAATCACTTTTTATAGTTTTTCATTCTCACTTATTTTCAGTTAAGATATGAGATTCTATTTTGGGTGTAGAGAAAATTCTATGTAGAGCCTGTAGAGGCCATCAATGATATAAAAAGGATAACGCTCATGGCCTTCGCAAAGAAAAGACGACAGTTAAGGTATGAAATTAAGAAGGCTATGAAATTGAAAGACGATGATAACGTACCATCTGTGGTCCAGAGGGCGGGAAAATATAGAGTTTTCGATGCAGAAGACTTCGAAATCCAAGTTGATAGGTGGTTGTCCAAGGATGATAAGGTTTTTTCTCACTTATGCCAAACGCTAAATTTATGAAATAATGTCGTTATTTTTTTATTATTTATTTTGTTTAAATAATCAACACATTAACATTACAAAGTTTATAGGACATTGCAGAGAAGGCCAAGACAAGCCGTGGATTTAATAAATGGCTTCACACTTTAGGATCTAAGAGCATTGCACAGGTTGCTCATGAGATGGTACGTATAATAACTCAGGCTATTAATAAAAAAACGTTCACGGATTTCACTTTAACTTTAGTTAGATCATAAACTTGTATGATAACGTCAGTGATATTGCAGAAGGAAGATACAGGAGAAACGCCGAACCAATGCGATATGTTCGTGGTCTCGCATACACGCAAAGATGGGACCCCTGTCAATGAATTAGCTGGAGCAGCTTTGGTAAGTGCTAAGTACTTACTATTACGAGAATATTATTATGGTAAGTATATCTTTATGCAGATTTTATGTTTAATTTATTATTTCTATGTGTTGTGCAGACCCAGATAAAAGAAATTATGAATAATCAGTCGCCAACAGACCGAGTATGTTCACAGGGGTCAATATATTGGTCGCCAAATGATGCGTGCGGACAGGTGTTAGGAAAAGAACATTCGGGTCGAGTTCGCGGGGTGGGGTTAGGACCGACACCTAGCAAATCCACCTCCTATAACTCCGGGCAAGGATCTGTGTCAAGTGGGCCTACTGCCAGGGAAGCAGCAATGGCTATTGAGATGGAAGGTTTGAAGAGTTTGTACGAATCGCAGAGCGTTAAACTTCAAGCGCAAGAGCAAGAGGTGGCAACCCTGAAAAGTATGGTACAAATGCTTATGAGGGGGAAACAACCTTCCATGGGAAACAACCAAGAAGGTAATGTTTTGGTGTAGTTTTCGTTTTTCATTAATTAGTTATTAAGTGAAAAAGAAGCATAAATTAAGACAATGTGTTTTAAATACAGTTTAATGAAGAGACGTGTGTATGTGCTCTGCAGGTGATCACGGTTTAGATGTGGAAGATCCTGACAATGCGGTATGACAAGGTGGCGCGTGAAATGAATGACTACGTAAGTCTTGTTTAGTTAGTTTAGACTTTAACTTAATTTACAATTACAAATGTTTGACGGACAATGGAAATGGGTATATCAAATGATTGCCAGTGTTATTTGTTGTTTGTTTACATATACTCCAGCAACTCATTTATATGCATAGTGAATGCTCTGTTATAGCAGGTAGTGTTGTTTGCCTTTTATGAGTGTTGTAGCAGTTATCATCTTCAACTAGATGTAAGCCATTTCCCGTTCTTCAATGGAATAGAACTCTATGTTATATGTATTCATGGTAACATTTATAGTGTCAGGTTTTCTGCACCAAGCATGAATCACAGAACTGTGAATGCAGTAAAGTGCTTCAAGATGGTGGAAAACATGCTGGTTAACTTTGATAAAAATGACATTAATTTTTGGACTTACAGGGGCCCATCATTTCAATAGCATCTGAGATAAGTTATTATTAGGTTCAGTTAAGTTATGTTGGTGTTGGTTATGAATGTTGTGTTTTATATGTGTTGGTTATGTGTTGACCACTTTGTGTGTGGACATATTTTGTAACTAGCAAGTGCTATGGATGTTGTGTTTTATAGGTGATGTTTTGTGTGTCTTTGGACTTTTGGAATTGTTAAATGTAGACCACTTTGTGTGTGGCCATATTTTGTAATTGGCAAGTGTTATGGTGGTTTACTTTTGTCTTTAGAACTTCAACCTTCAAATTGTCTTTAAAACCATTAGGGGAAAATACACTTACAAGTAAATCAAATACCATTAAAACCAAGTAAATCAATTAACACCAACTTCAAAAACAGAATTACTATAGTTTACATACAAAAAGGGTGAATTCTCATTTACAGTAACATCATACGGTCAACATTGTCATCACTCACTCCTCTCTAAGAAATATAACAATATTTCTTGAGAAAATGCTTAATATATTCATTTAAATTCAAACTAGCTTCTTCATATCTTGTCTTAATTAACATATTATGTCGTCTGTGCGTTGCTATTTGTAATATATTATAAGGGTTTGATGGACAATTAATATGATATTTTGTTGACTATGATTATTGTACATGCGCAGACTAACTTGTTTGATTCAAGAGCCTCAAAAGGAGCAACCGAAGATGACTTACCTGAGGAGGTTCTTCAAGACATTTGACATTTTGTTTAGGTTTATGAAGTGAATTTTTAGACTATGAATTATGCAATTTGAATTTGAATTATGTAATTTAGATTTGGATTATGTAATTTGGATTTGGATTTGGATTATGTAATAGGTAAATATAATTACGTATGTATGAGGATTTGAATTATGTTGGATTTTGGATAGAATGTTGTTGTGAAGAATTGTATGTTGGATTTTGTATTTGAATTGTGCAGGTTTTGTGTATGGATATTGAAATTAGTAGGTTTTGTATTTGTATATTGAAATTATTAATAGTAATATTAAAAAAAATTATATTAATCTTGGACGGTTTTGGACAAAACCGTCCATGATTCATGGACGGTTTTAATCCAAACCATCCAGGATCCTTACCAGATGGTTTTGGATAAAACCGTCTATATTCCTAGACGGTTTAGTCAAAACTGTCCAGAAATGACATTCTCGACGCCTAAATCTGGACGGTTTTAAACCGTCCAGAATTAACCGTCCATAAGCTCTTATGGACAGTTTTTGACTGTCCAAAACTGGCTAATTTTTTGTAGTGAATGGTGGTGGAATGGTCGACGCACAGAGGAAAAAACCGGCAGCTTTTGGGTTGGACGGTGGAGATGCAGAGAGTGAGAGAAGGGAGAAAGAGAGGGCTGAGAGTACCGTAATAGAGAGAATGGAGAAAGAGAGAGTGAGAGAATGGAAAAGAGAGGAGGCACTACAAAAATTTAGGTAATTCCTGACGGTTTTAAACCGTCAGGAACTATGTGAAAAACCGTCAGGAATCAATTCCTGACGGTTTCAAACAGTCAAAAGTTCTGCGCAGGGAAATTTTATTCCTGCCGGTTTTGCCAAAACCGTCAGGAAATTTTCTGACGGTTTTGCCAAAACCGTTAGGATTCCAAACCGTCAACCTTGCTGACGGTTTGGGGTGAAACCGTCAAGAAATTTCCTGACGGTTTCGCCCCAAACCCTCAGCAAGGTTGACGGTTTGGGGGCAAAAAAATCCTGTCGGTTTGGGGGCAAAATCGTTAGGAATTTAGTTGTTTTTT
>FXXK01001349.1:32108-44570 GCA_900184695.1 Betula pendula
ACCGAACAACCCAACACACTACAGCAAGCTCAACAATAGCAGAGCAAAACAACTAGAAACTAAAGAATACAAACACCAAAAGCCAACCCTCAAACCAGCACACCAAACGGAATTCCCCAATTACAGCACAACTGAATATTTTCAGGGGTAGACTTAAACTTTTCTTTACCCAAGACCCTAGCTCGCACATCAAAATGGATACGTTGTAGAATCTGGTCTTCAGTATAAGGAAGCCCATCATGTCTAATTTCATTACAGGACCTCCATAAGTGGTAAATGGTGGCTCCCAAGACCAACCTGCAGAGAGAGTCTTCTTCATCCAATGTTGAATTCCCATAGAAAGATTTTCATCCTAGAGAATAGGTGGATCAGCAACATTGCACTTTGCCATCGAATTTCTCCATATACGTTTACTGAAACCACAATAGAAGAAAAGATGATTCCTATCCTTCAGACCATTGCAACAAAAAACACAGTTTGTTTCACCTTTGAAGCCCCATCGCAGCATTCTCTCACCAGTAATCAAAGCATTCTTAATTGCCAACCAAGAGAGAAAAGAATGTTTAGGAACAGCAAGAGGAAACCAAACCAGTTGGAACCAATCCACTAAGTCATACTTATCCCGAATAGCATCCCAAGTGGCAGAGCAAGAGAATTTACCATCTTTTGAGATCACCCATCTTGGTTGATCTCGTTCCCCAATATCAACTAAACATAGGTTACTTTGGATGTTAACCAACTGCTCAGAACGAGCTGGAAGCCAATGCCATTGACCATCAATGAGGACAGAAGAAAGCTTGGCATCCAACTTACTTCTACAATCAAAAACCACTCAGAACCCATACTTCTCAAAAAGCCTACCATGAGGATGCCAATGATCAAACCAAAGATGAATGTCCCTGCCATCCCCAACCTCTATCTGCAAGAAATCTTTAGCAATTGATCTCAGCTTCAAGAGCTTGCGCCAACTCCACAAACAAACTTGAGGGATATTAACTTGCTAGAAGCTTCTCCCTCTCAAAAGATTTTCCTTCACCCAAGCAACCCAAAGGGAGCCAGATTTGGCAAAAAGACTCCAAGTGTGCCTCAACATAGAGGCACAATTCCAATCCTCAAGCTTTTTGATACCCAAGCCCCCCTCCTTCTTAGGAATGCAAAGCATCTTCCAAGACACTTTAGCCTTAGCAACTCCCTCATTCTTACCATTCCAAAGAAACCTACTAAACTTTTGCTCAATTGCTCGGATAACTTTCTTAGGAAGAATGAAAATACTACTCCAATATACTTGAATGCTGTATAAAACAGAAACAATAAGTTGAAAGCGACCAGCAAAGGAAAGCCTCCTAGAAAGCCAAGAGTCTATACGACCAACAATTTTATCCAACAAGGCAGCACAATCAGAGGCCTTCAATCTAGAAGAAATAAGAGGAACCCCAAGGTAACGAACAGGAAGAAAGCCCTCCTTAATTTGTAAGCATTGAACAATCTGCTCCCTGACTAGCCGAGAAGCACCAGAGCAAAAGAGGGAGCTTTTATCAGGATTAGCTTTCAAACCAGGTAAGTTCTCAAAATTCCAACAGAACCTCTTTAATAACCATCACTAATTTCACCTAAACTTCAGAAAAAATCAGTAAATCATCCGCAAAACAGAGATGAGTGAGGTTGACTTTAGAGCACTTATGATGAAAATTGAAACCACATTTATGACGCACATAATCTGCAATGAGCTTAGAAAGAATTTCCATGGCAATGACAAACAAGTAGGGAGAAAGAGGATCCCCTTGATGAAGACCCATTTTACCTTCAAAATAGCCCACCAAAGAGCCATTCAAAGCCACAAAAAACCGAGGGGAAGAATTACATTCTCAGATCCAACTAACAAAGACAATTGGAAAACCAAAGCAGGCTAAACTATGAAGGAGGAAGCTCCAATTCACAGAATCATACGCCTTCATAAGGTCCACTTTTATTGTGCACCTAGCTTTCCCCTCATTCTTATGATAATCCTTTAGAACCTCTTGAGCAAGCAACACATTTTTTGCAATACTACGAGAAGGAATAAAAGCAGTCTGATTGGAGCTAATGAGAGCATCCAAACAAGGAACCAACCGGTTTGCTATAATTTTGGTGATACACTTATAAATGAGATTGTAGCAAGAGATAGGCCTAAAATCCCCCATTCTCAAGGGATTGAGCTTCTTAGGAACAAGAGAAATGATAGTAGCATTGACTGATTTCAAAAGCTTACCAGAGTTGAAGAAAGCTTTGATAACAGCAATGAAATCATTCCCTACCATAGGCCAAGCACACTTGAAGAAATCAATAGTAAAACCATCTGGGCCAGGGGCTTTGTTAGATTTCATATCAAACAGTGTGTTTTTAATCTCCTCATCAGTAACCGCAGCCTGTAATCGAGCACACTGAACACTAGAGATCTGGGGCTGCACTAACTGAGATATACGCTCAGCTTAGCTGAATCAAAAACCATAGAATCAGAACCCAACAGATTTTGATAGAAATTCACACAACTTCCTTAATCTTCTCCACCTCCATCACTTGATTACCATGCTCATCCCATAACATGTTAATGGAATTTTTAGAAGTACGTACTTTAACCATACGGTGGAAGAAAGCAGTATTTTGGTCTCCTAACTGTAACCACTGGTTCCTGGAATTTTGCTTGAAGTAGGACTCTTTAGCTTTACTAAGAGACAAGAATTCATGCAAACACTCCTTCTCAAACCTTATACAATCCGGATGCCCACTAGAAGAAAGAACATCCTTTTGAGCTTGCTCCATTCTCTCCCTAGCTTGATTGACTTTATGATGGATCAGACCAAAACAATCCACATTTTGATGCTTTAAGACTTGTTTAACAGCCTTAAGCTTAGAGCAAAATTGAAACATAGGAACACCTTCAACTTCCTCTTTCCAACCTTCCTCAACCCACTGTAAGAACTTAGGATGATCAGCCCAAAAACTAAAAAACTTGAAAGGCCGGGGACCAAAGCTTTCCAATTTACCCACAGAAATAATAGAAGCTGAGTGATCCGAAATACCACCATCTAGAAATTCAACCAAAGTCTTACCATACAAACCCATCCAAGAAGCATTAGCAAGAATCCGATCCAATGTGCAAGCAATAAACCCTGCATCCTCCCTCTTGTTAGTCCAAGTAAAGAAACAACCAAAGAAAGGAAGATCAGAAATCTCAACCTCATGAAGACAAGCTTTAAACTCAAAGTTATAAGTGTTAAGTTTCTCTCTACCCCATTTCTCTTTAACATTCAACACAGCATTAAAATCATCCCCTACGAGCCAAGGATGCCCAAGGATAGTTCCTTTAATAAGCTTTAACCTATCCCACAAATGTTGTCTGTCAATTCCCTGATTAGCCCTATACACAAAAGTATGCATCCAATTCATGTCTTCTTTAATAGCCCGAATACTACAGCTAATGTCCTGCACACTCTTACTAAGGACATCAACTACCAAGTCTTCTTTATTCCAACAAACCCAAATTCTACCAAGGTGGTGACATTCGTAATTAGAAACAAATCCCCAACCTGGCGAAATGGACTCCTTGATAAGAACAGATTTAACAAACTTAACTCTGGTTTCAATAATACAGAGAAGATTAATTTTCAGTCTAGAAACCAAATTGTGAATTTCTCTCTGCTTAGAAGGGTCATTAAGACCCCTAATATTCCAGGTTGCAATCTTCATAAAGTAGATGAAAACCCCCTACCAAGATGCTCCTCCCCCTCTACAATAGGCTCCTTACCAGAAAGAGTTCTCAATTTCTGCCTATCATCATAGAGAGCCCCTTCAATGAGCCTTTGGATTTGGTTAATCTGAATGCGATCATTAGAGACTCCACCTTTGTCCAAACCAGAATGAGCAATAGTCTTTAAGGCTTCGAAAGAATTGGAAAGCTTCCTCAAACCAGGTTGACGTTGCGAATCATTTTTTGAGGAGCCTGCACTATTGTGCAAAACAACATTTGAAACCTTGAGAGGCTGGGTTACTGTTTTATTAAAAACACTGCGGATCTTCCTTCCGAACAACACTCGTAGTACCAACAACAACGTTCATGGGGACAGCATGAGTATCAGACTTCTTAGGAATCCAAACCTTCTTTTCCACTTTAAAGCAAGCAAAAACCACATGGCCAAAAGCATGACAATGTGAGCATTTCAGCGGAATCCAAGGGTACTCAACTGCTACAGAAATTAAGCGACCACCATCACCCTTAATAAACAATTCTTTAGGGAACATAAAAGAGGTATTAACCTCCACCAAAATACACTTTATCCAAAATATTATCCATTTGTCACTTGAACTTTCAAAGTTTAAAATAGTAACACTCAGAATTTTAAAACTTACGTAACAACAATGCTAATTAAAGGTACCTTTCATTTGTTTTTTCCATTTTTTAGATGAAACTTGCATGATGCATGTGACATATATTTTTAAACATAAATTGTCCAAAATGCCCCTTTTCTTTTCTGATTTTTTCTTTTATTATTATTGTTTTTGGCTTTAAAGAGATCGATCAAATGGTTAGCTATTTATTAAAATAATTAGCAAATATATTGATTATATATTATATAGAGTAATAGTATATAACATTCCTTTAAAATCTAACAATTTGAATATGAGTGCGTTTTCGCAAGGATACTTCACGTACTCCTGAAATTGTCATCAATTTTATAATGTTTTCAAAAAATTTAAAGTCTTTCAATTTTAGTGTATCAAGCTTCTAATTTTTTTCAAATCCCCCATTTGTTAGATTTTCTATTAAATCCTAACGAAGTGCTGTCAAAATTTTCAAAATAGCCCTAACAGGGGTATGTGAGAATTTTGAAATGATTTAAACGGTGAATCCTAACATAGGGGAAAAATTCAACTAATTAGAACTTCACAACACTAAATTGAAGACTTTAAATTTTGGGGAACATAGCAAAATAGATGACCATATTTAAGGAGTAAGTGAAGTAATCTTGTGTCGCAAACTATTATCATTTTGGTCCTTTTTTTTTTTTTTTTTTAACTAGTAATAAGATTAATTGATGTGATATAATGTGAATTTTTTTTGAATTTTTGTGAAGAAAAGTGAAGATAGTAAATGGTAATGTGAAAAAAGAAGTTTGATATTTTTTAGAGAAAAAAAGAATTAATTGATGTGAATAAATGTGAAAGAAGTTTGAATATAAAAAAACTCTTAAATTCCTTAATAAGACAAAAATACCCCTATAAATTCCAAAAAAAAAATTGATTTTTTTAAAAGACAAAACAATTTTAAATTTGGCAATGGCCATGGTGATAGTTTTTTTAAAAAAAAAATTTGAATTGTTTTATTTTATTTTATTATAAGCGTATTTTCATTCCTGGGGTCATTGACATATTTGGTAGTTGGGGAAACATTGTTTAATTGAAAGTTTAGAAGAGACCATGTTAATTGGTGGTAATTGAGGAGGGTATAGAACTTTCTCAAGTTGTTTGGTAATGTGAAGAAAATAGTTTTAGTTTTTTTTAAACAAAAAAGACAAAAGACAAAAGAAAAAAGAGTTTGTTGCCAAACGGGCCCATTCTCATTTACTCTTTGTCAAAACCCATCTCATTAGCATTGCACAAAAATTTTAGGAAAAAGTGCACAAATACTCCTCGAATTATCATCCAATTTGTAATATGTTTCGAAACTTTCAATTCTAGTATATATTGTCCTTCTAAACTACTAATAAATTGCAATGTATCCGTTTTGTCCCACAAAAAGACAATACTACTATAAATTTGAAAAAAGCAACCTATGATGGCCATGAGTCTTGTGTGATGACCCATGACTGCACCTGTAGTGGGTCACCAATTTTTAGTTTTTTAATATTTCCAATTTTTATATTTTTTATTAAGGGTATTTTTGTTATTTTTAGAAAGGAATAAAGTACATTACAATTTTTTAGTAGTTTGAAAAAACATTACAAATTGTTTGATAGTTTGAGAAATATGTGTACTTTTTCTCAAAATTTTATTGGGTTATAGAGTCTCTCGTTATCTCCACACCATTATCCACATTTTTTATTTTCATTAGAGAGTTGTTTAGAGGCTGTTGAATGTTTGATTAATCTTCAAATGCTATGCTTGTTCTATCTTAGACCATGCTAAGCAATTATCCAAAGCAAACCTTAGAAGTGATCTTAAGAAAATAAATATTTTTCATAGATTTCATATCATCGATCTTCTCTTGTGAAAATAAATATTTGTCGTAGATTTCATATTATATTGTACTATTAAAGAAAAGAGAAATGCTACTAAGATTTTCTAGCATTCTTGTATATGTAGCATATTTATATCCTTTTTTTTTAAGAAAAAAAAAATGAAAAAAGAAAAGAAACAAAGAGAATGTTAGGATAATGCTACTTGAGAATGCCGAGTAGAATTTCTCAAAAGAAAAACATATATATGAAAATTTAGTTAAACTGTTATAGATATGTAGAATCTGTTAGCTTAACATAAGCCTAAATCTAAGGATTGCTTTACTTTGAAAAACAAGAGCCCAAGGATGACGGCCTAATATTTCTCTCTAACGAGGCATGCGAGGTTCATTAATAAATTTTATCTATTGGCCTTTTGTGCTTGATAAGGATCTTCTTTATTTTATGTGAAATTGATAGCATTTATTTTATCATCAAAATTAAATATTGGTGCAATTAACAATATACATGATGCCATATTAGAGCGTTTTTTTTTTTTTTCCTTTAAAATGGTCAAATGGTTGCTATTTATTAAAATTACTTAGCAAGCCATGACTTTAAACATCTAGCATCTTAGTAACCTCACCAAAATAGCATCACACATTAGGCCAATCTTGATCTCTTCTCCTCCTCCATGGATGCCTTTGCATAGTTGTCGTGGTATACTGGCTTAGTGGTCGTATTTCTTCTCTTAGTGGTTGGTGATGATGCCCTATGCCAAGAGCCATATTGCTTCTCTACTCCATCCCCATAGAGACGCTTTGGTACGGTCTAGCAATTGATAGGGATAAGATAACATTGAGTTGGAAAGCATTCCAACTCATTAGGATTATCTTATCCCTATCAGCAACTTTGCATCCTTCCTCTCCATGTTTAATAACTCCACACTCAAAACGTACATATTTTGGGTAGCTTTTCATATCGGAAGGCCACCCATGTATCAAGTCCCCTGAGCTGTAGAGTTCGACCCCTTGCAAGAGGTCTTCCCACCTCAATCTCCACCTTCACAAGTAGGTACTTCCTCCAACCCACCCCATCAGGCGCAACATCTATGTCTTCCACAACCCCTACCGTATTCCCAATTAGCAAAACCACCTCTCGATTCATACACACTAATGGTAGATGGTTGTTGGAACAAGTGGGTTATATTCTCTTAGTCATAGAAAGTAATACTGAAATATTATATGGATGGTCAAGTTGTCTCCGTGTAGCGGAGTAGGAACAATTAGCCCATTGGGCGTAATTAAGTTGATGTTGCCTGATGACGAATAGGTTGTGAGGGTAGTATGGGGGTAACGCTCCCGCGGTACGGTACGGGGTATTTTGGAGTTTTTCAAAGAGCGTTCGTACAGTTAAGGTTTTCTTATAAATATGTTATGATGTAACCCTAAGAAATTGAATAGTGAATTATGGCTGCACTCTCCCTGTAGACATAGGCACATTGCCGAACCACGTAAATCCTTGTCTCGATTCTCTCGCTTTTCGATTCCATATTATTCATCATTGTTGTACACGGTAATAATAATGGTAGGTTTGGACCCAAAAAGCCACTTTGGAAAAATCCATTTGGTGGGGTGGAACCAAGCTATCATACTCCATTATAGCAAAACCACAATTATCAAAAAGCCATGGCCTTCCCTTCCATACCCTCCTCTTTTCTCCGTCATCAGAAAACTCAATAAGAAATAAATTAGCATCTAAGTCTCGGAAACTTACTCTGCCAAACAACTTCCATATGTGCATCAAGGTTGAGCAGATCACCTCTCTGCCTACAGCCCAATCTGCCAGTAGTCTACCAACAACATAGAGTGCACTTTTCTTCTCAGTCTCCACCTCGGCCGAAGCCTTGATTGTGATTCCTTGTATCTCATCGCCCGTCAAGTTCAGTCTCCCACACAAATTTGATAAATCATCTGCCATAGTCCTCCAGAAAACCCTTGCTTCCCCTGCACTATTTACTCATCGTCTTGAACAAAACAACAATCAAAAGTCTCCACTAATGGGAAACACATGCCACCAACTCAGATTCCGAAAGAAATCAAAAACACCTAAAAACTAACTCCCACTTCTCCTCTTGGCCACCACAGATAGCAACCCTAGACCTCCAAAATCTCATGTTTCCCCAATTTGCCTACACGATTTGATCACTATTCTAAACAACACAGCAGTACAAACTCTCCACTGATGGGAAACAATTGCCGCTACCTCGAGGTTCAGAAAGAAAACAAACCCTAGGAGCCGATTTTCACTTCTCTTGGATGCCGTAGGATTCAGTTGAACTGTTGAAGATTAGAAGAATCTTTTAGCTTAACCTAAGCCTTAATTTAAGGATTGCTTTACTTAGAAAAACAAGAGCCTAAGGATGAGCGCTCAATTCTCTCTAGTGAGGCATGAGAGGTTCATTAATCAATTTAATCCATTGGCCTTTTGTGCTTAAGAGTTAATTAAGAACTATTTTTTTTTTGCTTAACTTTAATCATTGCTTTGGGACTCAGGTAACTCGTTAGTTTACCAATTTCTTAATTCGAGGGTTGAGTCCTCTTCCTCGATAGTATAGAAGAAGGCTTGCCATCTAATTACACAAATTTAAACAATGCCAGATTTAAAACACTCAAAAGTCTCAAACTTCCATTCAACCATAATAGTTCTCATGGGATTTTCAAATTCAATAGCTTGTGTGATCTCTCTCTCTCTCTCTCTCTCTCTCTCTCTCTCATTGATGATATATCCGATATGCTCATAATTTTTTTTTCTAATTCATCCTTAAAATGAAATGGATATTATCTATTTCGTGGTCAAGATTTTAGTAGTGCATCTAACTATGTTCATGGAGTCAATGTTGACGCATCTTTTAAAAATTTTAAATGTTTTGGCGTCATATACACCATATAACACCCCGAAAAATAATTAACTGGAAATTATATCACAGCACGGTTAGTGCTCGTTTACCCAAGATATTAACCTATTCTCAGCGAGGTTAGTGTTGTCCTTATGGACTTGTGGTTCAACGTCAGTGCTTCGAATGTTGCTGCATACCGTTCATCACTAATAGCCCGATTGGGTCCAACTTAGAGTGATCCACACCACTAATGATGTCTGTCTATAGTAACCATCAATCAAACATGATTGTGTCGATCACACTATAGGCAACTGAAAACTATGAACTATAGGACCTGCATTGAGAGCCCAAGGGGCCATGGCCCCCTGTCTTCTAAAAAAAAATCATAATAATTTAGTTTAGTTACACAAAAAAAAAGGTCCAAAATTGTACGCTTGGCCCTGTCTAGACTTGCTGGCCCCATCTAATAAGAATTCTTAGTTCTGTCCCTATGGGGGCCTATGGCTGCCATCTATACATGGAGTGCCATGTCATACGACACAATTTACCAAATATTTTTTACATGAATGCATGCTTTCATAAAATAAAATAAAATAAAAAAACTGCCATGATGCATCATTCCATTTTCCAACACCCATTTGCAATAAAATGGAGTTCACATTATCACAAATCATATCTCATGTAAGTTGTAAACATGCATGTTTGATACATAAAGTAATAATGCTATAAAATAATTATAATAACAAGTATTCGTGTGAGTTTTACTCACCTTGGTCGTAAGACTCTTCTGGATAAACTCCCAAATATTCTCCACCCTCGAAAATAGTGAAAGGATCTAATATTAGTGTTTAATCTAGCCTTAAAACTGATATGAGGACAAAATAGTCATTATGCCTGGCAATCGAACGTTCATTCATCGTGTCAATTCATTGACACCAATCGATCAATACTACCACTGAACATTTGTTGGTATGGCAAAAACTTCCATTTCTAAAAAGTTCTAGCTTAACCCATTCTAATAAGATCTAAGACTCTATTATGCTTCCTAACACTGTCCTAAGCATAATCATAACATTCATATGCATTAATACTAACCTTGTAAGAAAATCCTCTATATAGTATGACCTATATGCCACATATTCATATGCATTAATACTATCTCTCTATTTGCAGGCACAACTTTTAAAAGAGAAAGAGAGTTTATTGGAACTTGTCGATCCAAGGTTGGGCTCAAATTACAATAAAAAGGAGGTTATGGTGATGATCAATTTGGCTCTCCTATGCACTAATGCTTCTGCAACAGTTAGGCCTACCATGTCTTCAGTGGTGAGCATGCTTGAGGGCAACATTGTTGTTCCAAGGTTAGTTTCAGATCCAAGTGTCTCAAACAATGAAATGAAAGAGGCAATGTGGGAGCATTTTCAACAAATTAAAGAACAGAATATGAGTGAGAGCCAGATGCAGAGTATTTCAATGGATGACCCATGGACTGCCTCTTCTTCATCTGCCGCTGATCTATATCCAGTCAATTTAGATTCTGATTATGTTAAAGCGACAGAAGTCACTAGCCTCTTAGATACAACTCCACAGAAGACACCAGAATTCACGCTCACACAGCAGACATAGAAAAAACACAAGAAATCACGCATAACAGCTGCTTAACTCCCATGACTTGCGCCGACGGACACCCATTTCTTTTCCTTTTTCCTTCTTTGAATTTACGTGTAAGTCTGTATGAAAAGCCTCCTGGCTTTGTTGCTTTAGTTCTCTAAACTCATTGTAAAAGACTTTCTACATTTTGGCTATAAATAAGAACTACTCTATCTTTGGTAAGTTAACCAAACAGAGATTTCCCAAACTCTTTCATACAGAGTAACACTCCATCCTCTTCTCCTCCTTGCAAGCTGCCATGGCATTCTTCTTCCACACACTCTTTTGTTTCACGCCCAATATTAGTCCGTTGGAGTCTTTTTACTTCTTTCCTTCTTGAAGTATCCCACGTGTTCAGACTTTGCTTTTGGTCTTTTCTTTTTTGCACTTTGATTACCTGCACACGACATCAGCCTTAAAGAATAGCAAGCAACAAATCCCCATGTGAAGCTGCTAAGGACAGTGTTTCAAAGTGATTAACAAAGCAAGGGTATTTCTTGCAAAAGTTGGTCAAACAACCATGGCCGGCTTTTCCATTAGGCAACGTAGGTGGTTGCCTAAGGCCCCAATGGAAGAAAGACCCCTAAATTAATAGCCGTACAATTAAGACCTTGTTCTTATAAAAAAAATGATTATGTTAAAAAGATTAATCAAATATCTTTAATTAAAGCCCCAATTATGAAAAAAAAAAAAAACTATTACCAATGAAGATGAAAAAAATTTAATGCTCAAGATTTTTGAGACTTAGAAAGAGAAAGAAGAGAAGATATAGCTCGTTTAGTGTCAATTTATTTGATTTATTTGTATGATCTATGTTGACTCAAGATATCGAGAAAAAAATATTTTGATAATTAGTTTGGATGGTTATGAAAAAATATTGAGTAGGTGAATATATTTGAAAAAAATAGATAAAAATAATAAATAATTATATTTTATTATTAAATTTTTTTTAAAAAAAAAAAAAAGCTAGGGTGTTTCGGACCAACCCAAGGTGGTGGCCAGACCACCCCAGTGGGTGGCCGGACCATCCAAGTGGTGCCGGACCGACCCCAGTGGTGGCGGACCACCCCTCAAATTTTTTTCCTTTTTCAGTTTTTTTTTTTCAAAAATAAAATATAATTTTATATATTTTTATATTAGTTTTTGAGTTGGTTGAATAAATTTGAGTTGAGTGAAAAAAATTTGAGTTGTTGAAAATTGTTGACTTTTTAGAAAAATTGAGAAGAATTGAGTTAAACAAAAAAAAAATGGACACCAAACATGCCCATAGTCACTGGTGTGTTGTCGTAGGCAACCAAAAATAAAACTTATACTCCTAAAAATACATGTAGTAGTGTAAGTAAGGATCGTTCCCACGGAGAGTATTCAGCCTAGTTTTATGCTACGTGAACAAGGATTGGGGGGGTTTGAGTATAATGAAAACAATTTTAAGAAGAACAAAGGAACAATTCAATTTAAAGTATCGAAATCAATCAACAGAACAAAACTTGGTCGAAGTCAACATTCACCATCGGAATTTTACAACTAATCATCGATGCAAGCATATGTTAATTCATACTTTGAATATTCACCGTTGGAATTATTATCCTATCTTTCCTTAGTCGTAGTTAATTAGAAAACAAGCGATCTAATTAACCTTAACTACTAAACAACCCAAGNCAAGCACTAAAGTTTAATTTNGGCAACCTTAAAAATTNGAGGATCGATAAAGTTAAACAACAC
>FXXK01001349.1:54229-59268 GCA_900184695.1 Betula pendula
GGTTCACTTAAAATTATTGCCTTAAGCCTTAAAATTTATCGAGCTAGCACTACTAACAATTGATGCTGGGCAGAACTAGGATTGTTCTGACCATTGTACGATAGTAACAGAAACTAAGAATTGAATATTGAAAAGGAAACTCAGAAAGAGAGAAAATAATAAATAGAGAATAGAAAGACCCTAGTTGCTTCAAATAAGCAAACATAGAATAACTTTGAAAGACTAAAATTTTATTGATACTTTAAAACTGAAATCCAAAATAATACATACATGCCTTTATATAGCCTAAGTTTGACCCAAAGTGCTCCTCTCCACCTCACGTCCGAGCAAGAGCTCTCTGTAATGGTCGCCGCTCTCACCAATGTCGTCTCAGGGTGTACCAATACTACCGCCTCCACTTTCGAGTACTGTGCGGACGCCACGCCATTCCCGCCCTTCAAATTGGACACATGTCAAGTGTGCAAGATCAACGGCTGTCTGGGCTGTAACTTCTTTTTCCCGCCAGCACATCAAGACCGTCAAGAAGTGGAAGATGAAGAGAAGAAGAAGAAACCAAAATTGGGAGTGTCAAAGAGATGCGTGAAGAAGAATTACAGAGGGGTTAGACAGAGGTTGCGAGGGAAATGGGCTGCGGAGATCTGGGACCCGAGGAGGGCGACCCGGGTTTGTCCTATATAAACTTAACCTTTATATAGGCTAAGTTTGACTTTATGTCATCATTTATAAAAAATATTAGCGATAACATAAAAGTCGTCGTAAATAACTTTTTATGACAAAACAACAACGCTGACTTAGTAACAATGAACTATCATTGCTAAAAGTCAATTACAACGACATTTAGATTTTTAGCAACGACTTTTTGTCGTCATTGAAGACCAAAATTATTATAGCGAGAGACACATGAACTCGTTTGTGTTCTATTTGAATCTTATGCAAGTGATAACATAATCATGAACAACATATCATGATGGATTCGGCTATGTCATTAACCAAATACAAATATTCTTTTTCATTAAATTTTTATTCTATATTTTTTTTTGAACATTCATGTATGATCAACAAGAAAAAAAAAAAGTCAAAGTAGTATTTGGTGAAAAATGAGAAACTTTTATTGAACAACACATTCTTTCTTTCACAATTCATAAATCTTGACAGGAGACAAAAGGAAGTAAAAAGGAAAAGAAGAAAAAGGATAAGTAAGAAAGAAATTTATAACCAAATGAATAAAATTGCAGGCTGTTGTACTTGTAAAACTAGAAAACAAGCAAGAAATTTATAAACAAATGACTGATATGAGCTTTGACAAATAGATGTAGCATTTAATTTAGCCTTGAAATGTGAATAAGTGATTTGTATTCTCACCGCAATAAATTTAGGCATTATCAACCACAAAAGTCATCCAAAATCATCGCAGTTATCGCATTAACAAAGAGAACCAAATTATTTTTTACTTTCTTATTTAAATAAGCTCTACAATAGGAGTCGTGCTCGGACGGACGTGTAGCACGTCCACTTAAGCGGACGTCTAGTTCTACCCTTACAATAATTTCCTTTATCATTTCCATATACTATTTAAATAGTCTTAGAATTAAATGTTAGAGAAAAAGAGATGAAAGAAAAAGCCAATAAAAAATTGTTTAAAATAAATGTTAGAGGAAAGAGAAAGCCTTTTATATTAAAATAATGTTAAGGGAATCACTTTTGGTTCCCTAGATAAAGGGAACAACTTTTAGTACATTTGGTGTTTCTGTAGTTTATGGAACATTAAGGAAAACTAATGCAAGGATTTTTTTTTTTTTTGAGTTTTTTTAACAATTTTCTTACACTAGGGAAGGGAATAGGGTTTAAGAGAAGCTATTGCTCCTTTAAGAGCACTAGCAGTAGCTTCCTTAAGATTTTTCCTCAGTGTAGGAAATCAAACTACTTTTTGCTTCCCTATTTAAATAATCTCCACAGCAACTTTCCTTATCATTTCCCTACACCATTAAAATATTATTTATATTAAATGCTAGAAGAAAGAGAGAGGAAAGAAAAATCATTTAAATATTATTTTAAACAAATGGTAGATGAAAGAAAGATGAGAGAGAAAGTTTCTTATATTAAAATAATGCTAAGGGAATTACTTTTTGTTCCCTAGGTGAAGGAAACAACTTTTAGTTCCCTAGATGAAGGAAACAACTTTTAGTTCCTTTAGTGTTTCTATAGTTTAGGGAAGCTACTGCAGATGTTTTTTTTGAGTTTTTTTAACAATTTTTCCTACACTAAAAAAAAAATGGGGTTTAAGAGAAACTGTTGCTAGTGCTCTAAGGATGCACTTCAACGAATAACAGAATATATATCGTAGCACTCTGTTTCCATTTAATGGTGTTTTACTCCTTTTGTTTTCTGGATGGGTGATCGATAATGTGTAATACCCCGACATGCCTTATAAATAAATTGGAGAATTTACTTTTAAGGTTAAAGTTGAATTTATAATATTCTAATGTTGAAAATTTTAACTATGGTACATTTTGAGAATAATTTTCTAAGTATGGATTTATTTTGGTAGATTTAAAGGACAATTTCTTAAATTGTGAATTTAATTTGATGGAATTGAAATAAATAAATTATTCTTGGATCAAATAAGATTTATAATCCTTTTTGAGAAAAAAGATAAAATTACAATATGATTATGATATTTATTTTTGGATTGGGTTTGAATTTTATAGGGTTTGATTAAATTGATAACGATTATTGGGTTGGAAAATTGTGAATTTTTTAGGAGGATTTAAAGTTGTGAAGGTTTTATTATTAAGCTAAAGTGATTTATTGGATTCATGTTTTTGGCCCTTGGTTAGTTTAATATTATTTAAATTTGTTAAGGCTTGAATTTTGGGAAAAAGAAATAAATGGGCTAAGTATTTTTATTGGGTTAAAAGGAAAGAGTTGGCCTTTAATGTTTTAAAGAGAATTTCAAATGAAAAATGGGCAGAAATTGGGGTTCGATGCCTCAGACAAAAGCCCACCAAGGGCTGGCACCTATTCAAATCAGGGTTCTAACCGTTATCTCAACATATTAGTCGATGCGAGTGGCTATTGTAGGCAAAGAGCGAAGACGACCAGAATGGTGAGATCGTTTGAGGAAACACTGGTGGAACACCAGGAAACATCAAAGACATTTATTAAAAGCTACAAAAAGTAGCTCTAATACCATGTAGAAGTTTGTGCGAAAGAATGAAATACTAGACTAATAGTGGAAGTAAAAGAGATACAGAGACACAAAGAATTACAAATGATTCGGTGTTAGACACTTACGTCCACCACTCTAAATGACCCTTAAGGTTACATTGTACTCTCATTAACTTGATTGTTTACAAGACAAATGTCCTTATTTATAAGGTATAGAGTAAATACAAGTATAGTAATCAACCAAATAGAGAATATTACAATCAACTTGTAAATAGAGAATATTACAATATCAACCAAATATGAAATATATGAAAAATATAAAAATTCTGTATAAATTCTCTTTGATAGAAACTCTGTATAAAATTCTATATAAAAAGCATTAAAGAAAGAGTAATGCTAGAAACTATATTTTTATCTCACAATGCTGATGTGATAGTTTCAAGACTCTCAACCACTCATTGGATCAATCATTATTACAAAAAACAAAAAAAAAAAAATCAATAGTTGGTTTGAGACTGTCATATGAGCATGTGGGGAAAAAAATGTGGTAGTATAACATTACTTTTAGGTCTCGTTGATTTGTGGATAGACCCTAGGATGAAATGCCTATTCCTGTGAAATAGACATTCTTTTATTTGATAAGAGCTTATTCTCTTACGAGAGAAAATAATTATTTCTCCTCTTAAATGAAAGGAATAACTATTCCTTAAAGAATTAGCAACATATTTTTAATTTTCTTTCTAACTTTTTTTTTTAATAAAAAATTAAAGAAAGAAAAAAGTATAGAACTTGAATTCAGTTTGCGACCACCACAATGGAGTTGGGCAGCTCACTGGAGAATACAAGGGTGGTGGCATCACCCCCGATGCATTTACGGGGGTGGCCACGACCACCCTAGACAAACGTCGTCAGGGGTGGTGCGGCCACCATCGTGTTCCATTCTGAGTGGCCGACCACCCCAATGGGTGGTCGGCCACCCATTGGATTTTTTTATTCAATTTTAAAATAATAATAATAATAATAATTTGACTTTAAAAATAAATAAATAAAATAAAGTAGGATTTTTTAGTAATTTTGGTTCAATTCTAATCAAAGCATATACGTTGTCATCAAATTAAAGAATATGAATAACTATTCAATTCCACCTTCCTCCATTATCAATAATAACTATTTCTTTTCATGATATGAATATTCATTTCGCGAACCAAACGAGACTATAGATAAATAGGTTAGTGGCAGCTTTTTTTATCTCAACTTATGAACATATTTATTATATGGGAAAAATTCACTTAATTATATGAACTTCTATTATTTTTACAATCTCCACTCCTAAAGTTAAAAAATTCTCAATCTAATATATGAAACTTTTAAAAATTTACAACCACACTCCTTTGATAAGATTTATCAGAAAATTCTAATAAAAGAGGGAAAAATTCCCAAAATAAAGATAATAGTACTACCAGACTTTTATGCCCAATAGACCACAAGGTCCACAACAGAAGCTGAACGCCTTTCACTCCACAAGCCCAACAAGCTTGTGTCCCGCTTTCATGTTATCTCCCAGGTCATCTTTCTTCGTTCCCATAATGCCTATGCCATTCTCGTAACATTTACCTTACTACAAAACTACACCGTTTTGACAGAGACAAAAAAGGGTATTTCTTTTTCCTTTTGGGGGTTGGGGGGAAATAATATTTTAGCCTTACGAAAACTATACAGTCAAGTCGAGCCTCTGATTTCGCATCAATTGAGATTGTTTCCCATCAGTCCAAATTGGTGTTCTCGAACTCAAGGGGGAGTGTCACTTGACAGTGAGGTCCACAAATTAAGGAAAACAATATAATGAGAAAGGTCATTTCTTCATCTAAATC
>FXXK01001349.1:62777-73365 GCA_900184695.1 Betula pendula
AAAAAAACAAAATACGAAATTATTTAAATTTTGAAATGTCGAAATAGTTTGAACCCTAGTGAACCATTTCTTCCAGAATGAAACCTCAGAGAGAGATGTTGGGGTTGTCCTCGTCTTCTTCCCCAGCCGACCGTGTCTGTCACTGTAGCTCCGCCTAAGTCGATCGTGTCTGTCACTGTAGCTCCGCCTAAGTCGACCGTGTCTGTCACTGTAGCTCCGCATAATTACCATGCCATGCCTTTAAACCTCTCAACGGCTAAGCTGCAGTAGTAGGACCAAAAATTCAATTATCTCTGACTTTTCGTGTCTAAAAATTGTTAGATATTCTATTTATGGTCCTTTATGTCACATATAATTATGAATTATTTCATAATTATAATTACGGTGTCGCATATAATTATAATTATTTTATAATTATAATTACGGTGTTTGATTTTCTTATTCCAAATAAAGAGATCATATGGAATCAAACTTGATTGCAAATTGATCTGATTGCAATCTATTTAAATTCAAATCAATTTATTCCTTGATGGGAGGAATAATTAAAGCTGATGAATTAATTGAGGGTCCTTGACCTAGCCTATAAATACAGTGCCTGTGTATTCCATCAATACGGCTTAAGGTTAGGAATAGGTCAGAAGACACTTCAATATTTATTTTGTTTGTTTCATACTGCTGGAGGCTGCTTATTCCTGTTTTGAGAATATTACTGCGCTTGAGCAAGCAATGGCTGGAGGTAATTCTAAACCTTATTTTTTCGCTGCGCATTTAAGCATATCAATTTATTATTATTATTGATGAATATGCTTACATGTGATATCAAAGCCACCTTCAGGCTATTTTGCTTAGTATTAGTTTTGTTATTATTATCAAAATGCCTGAATATGCATTATTTTATAATATGGAACTTTTGAGATTTTTTTTTTTTTTTTGAACCACTTTCACTGGAGTGCCGTAAGGTTTGTCTGAAACAGGATGAACATCACTGAAGCCATAAGGACCGAAACCTTGGGAATCCAGTATGAAGCCATCAGGAACGAAACCCACCAAACGCCATAAGGAACGGCGTCACTGCCGCGTAAAGGGGCTCTCCGCGTTCTGACCGGCGACCCGTGAGGGCCGCTGGTGACAGTAGCGGCAGCCCTTCACGGGCCGTTTGGAGTCTGGGTGAACGGCAACCTTGTACAAGGTCGCTGTGGCCTGCTGGGCGGCAGCCTTTCGTGGCCGCAGCATGAGGAAACTGGCGTCGGCGACGGCGACGGCTCTTGCTGCTATTGCGGTGGTCTTTGCCACATACAGTAAGCGGCGGCCCAATATGGGCCGCTTGCGAAGGACAGCAGCGGCAGCCCTATACGGGCTGCCTTTGGGCTGGACGTAGGCGGCTGCCCTTCGCCAGTCGCCACGTTTGGTTGGCCGTTGAGCGGCGGCCCTAGTGGCCGGCGCATGAAGGTAGCGGCTCCAGCAAGGAGGCGGCGGCGGCACAAAATGGCAAGGGAGTCGGGTCAAGACTTGCCCAATCCGGGTAGGGTTTCAAACCCATTTGGGACCGGGTCGGGTTTGGGCTTTTGCGCATGGGTTTATTTTAACCCATGCCCAATCCAGTTTTTTATTAAAAAAAAAAAAATTTTGGATCATTAAGTGGGCTGACCCGTTTGGGCCAGCCCAATGCAGTAGCCCGATCCAAACGAGTATTGGCTCGACCCAAAAGTAGACCGACCCAATAAACTGGGCTGACCTGCCCAGTACTGTAGCCCATCCAGTTGTTCAAAAAAAAAAAAGGGAAAGTTTTTGGGTGCATGGGTTTCGAACTTGGGTTCTCCAAGTTCATAAAGATTAGCCCCAAACCACCATGCTATGCATCCTTTATGTTTTAATGTTAAAGTTTTATTTACTTTATAATTTATCTTCTTCTGAGTTATAATTATTTGATGCTTATCCCATGAAGCTTTTTTATTTTTGTTGAGCATAAATATTTTATGGAAGTATTATGCTATGGGATATTTTGTGATCAGCATAAAGATTGAAGTTTTATGATGCTGTTATAAAGTAGTGATAATTAAAGTGACTTGAGAATAGCCACGGCATCCCAAGTCATGATGATAATCACATAAAGAAAATTTTTGTAAAACTTCATAAAGATTAATGCTTAGACATGAGAATAATTAATTAAGCCATATGCGTTGGTGATTGGTTGTGGTACTATTCCAAAATGCAATATTTAAAAAAGTTCTGTCTAAGGAAAGTCTTGGGATTTAAGAGTGTCCAATGTGACCCCTCTCACTTACCTGGGAACTTAACTGGTTGCGTTTTGGGAATATTGCTTACCCCACCTCCATATTGGTTTGTTTATTATTCTTGGTAGATGTTAATGAAGTAGTAATTATCATAATATTTTTGGGAGAGCCACAGCATCCCAATTTTGTTATGATAATTACATCAAGATTATATACATGAGCTTCATAAATTTAATTGTCAATCCCCACAGGGACGTTTTTATTTTTATGACTTAATTAGAATAAGATAGTAAATTTAACATTAAAAATAAAATTTCTTTCGGTTGCCCACAGGTACGGAGAATTTTATTTATTAACAGTTAAATTTATTAGTCGTGTTAATAAGAGAGTAAATTTCATGCGTGATGTAACCTTTGCCCACAGGTAGGTTGAAATTTACTATTAAATTGACATTGGTTAATTTAAATAAAGTTATTTCATTGTTCATAGCATTTGAGTATATTATTTTTCTTTCAGCTATTTCTACTACTTTAGTTATTGGTATTTTATGTTCCAATGCTTAATAGTAACAAATTTTCTGATTGAAAATATGTCTTTTCATATTGGAGTGCTTGGAACTCGATCTGGCGCTCTGTGTGAACGGGCTCACCCGTTCTCACAGAATCAAGTATGCCACATGAGATTTATAAAGATGAACGGTGAGAGCGATCTAATCGCATAAATTTGATGTTCGTAAAATCTCATGTCATCAAAAGCATCATGGTTTTATTCATGAATGTTTTAAGGCCAAAGTTTTTATAAAGGCCGTTGAGGAAAATTTAGTGAGTTCCAATAAAGCTTTAGTCAGCACCCTAATGGAAAAGCTTTCAAGCAAAACCTTTAACAGTTTTAGAAGTGTGCGTGAGCACATTATGGAAATGAAGGACATTGTAGTTTAAATTAAGTTCCTAAAAATGAGATTTTGAGTCACTCTTGGTCTATTTCATACTAGATTCTCTTTATTCTAAATTAGATATTTTTTTAAAATATCTTATGACACACATATGGATAATGGTCAATAAATGAATTTTTCTGACCATGTGTGTTTAAGAAGAATAGAGACTAAAACATGAGAAACCATATAATGTTTACTTGGTTACTCATGCTAAGGAAAAGACCAATACATGTAATCATGTCCAACGGTTAAAGCGAAGGACAATGTGCCAATAAAGTATAATGGCAATCAAGATACTTGTTTCTTCTGCCAAAAAAAAAATAAATAAATACGGGCATATAAAGAAAGATTGCATAAAGTATCATAAATTACTTGAAATAAAGGTAATCTCATATATCTAGTGTGTCATGAATCTCTTTTATTGAATCTCCTAAATACGTTATGGATTGATCCTGGTTTAACAATCCATGTAGTCAACACAATGCAGGGTTTCTTAAAGTAAATAGTGTGTTAAGACGCATTCATGATTGAAAACAGTGGGACCATTAGATTAATTTTCAAATTCAGTTATGTTTTAGACCTCAATAATGTTTTTCAGAATTTTCAAGAAAATTTATTTTTCTGTTTGTTAAATAAAATTTCAGTATTATTTTTTAAAATTGAAATTTTTTATTTGGGGTAGAATATTGTTGATGGTCTATTTTTCAAATTGATCTAAATCCCAAACTTTGAAAAATTAATTGTTTATCCCTGCATATTGATGTTGACATAAAGCGGAGTATTGTGAATAAAAATCCTCTTTATTATGGCACTGAAGATCGGAATATATCTTCATGAAGAAAATATAAGGTCAGTAAATGATAGAGTGTTTTATAACTCTTGAATTTTACTATCTTCGGCATTATATGGACTGCATTAAAGAAAAGCAAATTAACCATACCACTAAAGGTGCCAAAAAGAGATTTTTTGAGATCTTGAGATCATACACACTAATAAGTGTGGACCTTTTCATACTCTTTGCCTAAATGGTTAGAGATATTTTTATCTCTTTCAGTAATGACCATAAAAGATTTATGTATCTCTATCTTCTAAGTTTGAGACATTAAATGTTTTCAGTACCTATAAGGTCAAAGTAGAGAAACAAAAGGAAAATAAAATCAAGATCGTAAGATCTGATATTGGCAAAGAATATTATGGTAGGTACATATAAAATGGACATGATTAATAATTCTAATATTCTATTGTTCTTCTTATAATCATAGAGTTGTTGAGTCTAAAATTGTAAAATTTCTAGAGGATGTTGAACTTAGTGGGAGTGCTTATCCTCGAATGATTGAANCATGATTAATAATTCTAATATTCTATTGTTCTTCTTATAATCATAGAGTTGTTGAGTCTAAAATTGTAAAATTTCTAGAGGATGTTGAACTTAGTGGGAGTGCTTATCCTCGAATGATTGAATTAAAGGAAGCATTTGAATTGACTAAATATTCTTGAGATGAAGGATGTTTGATTGTGCTTAGGAAAAATCAAATTGACTATCTTAAGCCACAATCAGTTTCAGAATAGTCAATTCATAAAAAACAAGTTCAGAATGAACCTACTAAACCTTTGCAAAATGCAGAGGAAGTAGGATTAAGAATATCCTCTAGAATAAGGAGACCAACAATTCATAGTGATTATGTTGTATACCTTCAAAATTCTGATTTTGATGTCGGACCTAAGGATGATCCCAAAATTGTTTTCATAAGGCATGAGTGGAGATCACTCCACATTGTGGTTTAGTGCCAAAAAGAAAGAGATAGAATCCATGGTGTCTAGAATCTCGTTGACTTACCAAAAAGAGCTATAGCCATAGGCTGCAAATGAGTTTGCAAAACCTAAAGAGACGCTCTTAGGTAATGTTGAACGATATAAAGCTGGACTTATAACCAAGGGTTTTACTCTAAAAGAAAGCATTGATTATCATGAAACCTTCTCTCCAATATCTAAGAAGGATTCATTTATGATAATCATGATATAAGTAACTCATTTGGATTTAGGGTTACATCAAACAGATGTGAAAACAACTTTCTTGAATAAGGATCTTAAAGATGAGGTTTACATAAAGCAACCTCAAGGTTTTGATGATAACAGTCAGAAATCTTGCAAATTAAATAAATCTATGTATGGGCTAAGACAGGTCTCCCATGAGTATATATAAAATTTTACAAGGTTATTATCTCATACGGTTTTATTGAGAGCCTTGTTAATTAGTATATATACCATAAGGTCAGTGGGAGTAAAGTAATCTTTCTAACCTTATATGTAGATGTTACCTGCAAATTATGATTTAGGCTTGCTACATATAGTTACTCTCACTAAACTTTGAAATGAAGGATATAGGTGAAGCCTCTTATGTCATTGACATAGAGATTCACAGAGACAAATTAAATAATATTAAGATTGTCTCGGAAGGCCTACATTGAAAAGGTTTTGGGAGATTCAGAATGAAGGACTATGCACCTTCAGTAGCACCTATTATTAAAGGGGATAAATTCAGTAAAGATCCATGTCCCGTAATGTATTGGAACGAGAGCATATATAAGGTATTTTGTATGCATCTGCAGTATGCAGACTGATGTATGCACATGTCTGCATTAAAATTTACAATGGACTAGCAGTAGGTCTATTGGGTCAATAGAGAGCTGCAAATAAAGACTTGCGATATATGCAAGGAATTAAGAGCTATAATTTAACCTAAAGATACACTTACCATTTGGAGGTGATTGGTTATTAAGAATTAAATTTTGTTGAATGTGTAGGTAGTAGAAAGTCTACTTCATGATATATTTTTTTGCGAAAGAATTATATCCTGGAGATGCAGCAAGCAGACTTTGCTACGTCTACCATGATAGCATAAATTATTACATACTATGCATTATGGTTGAGACATTTTGTTAAAGGTCTCAAGATTGTCGATTTTATAGTTAGACCCATAAAGATATTCTACGATAATTCTACTACACATTTCGTTTGTAAGAATAACGGGAGTAGAAGCAGAAATAAGGGTATCGACATAAAATATCTCAAGATGAGAGAGAACATTAAGAGGCATGAAGTGTCTATTGAGCATCTAAGTACTGAATTAATGATTGTAGATTCCATGACTAAAAGTTTACCGGTAAAGCAGTTTAAAAGTCATGTGGAGCATATGGAATTCATTGATTCATTTTTGTACTTAATTTCTCTCTAATTGGTCTATAGACATAAAGTTATTGTTATAAAGATTTATTGTGCATTTTTCTTTATATTTTATTCGTGGGGATAAATAAAGTTAGACCCGAATGACTTATAGGAAGTTCGTTCATAAAGCTTGACTCCCCATAAAGTACTCATACAATGAATTTTACACATCGTAATACATGGAAGGGACGACCTATTATATAATGGTTTTACCGCCATGATTCATGTGAAGTATTCCTTGTGTGAGTAGGAGGATTCTATGAATGGTTGGAATAAATAAAGTAATGACCAAATTATAGAATTGAACACCGACATAAGGATTTTATGTGTTATAAGGGCCAAGTGGGAGAATGTTAGATATTCTATTTATGGCCCTTTATGTCACATATAATTATGAATTATTTCATAATTATAATTACGGTGTCGCATATAATTATAATTATTTTATAATTATAATTACGGTGTTTGATTTTCTTATTCCAAATAAAGAGATCATATGGAATCAAACTTGATTGCAAATTGATCTGATTGCAATCTATTTAAATTCAAATAAATTTATTCCTTGATGGAAGAAATAATTAAAGCTGACAAATTAATTGAGGATCCCTGACCTAGCCTATAAATACAGTGCCTGTGTATTCCATCAATACGGCTTAAGGTTAGGAATAGGTCAGAAGACACTTCAATATTTATTTTGTTTGTTTCATACTGCTGGAGGCTGCTTATTCCTATTTTGAGAATATTACTGCGCTTGAGCAAGCAATGGCTGAAGGTAATTCTAAACCTTATTTTTCCGCTGCGCATTTATGCATATCAATTTATTATTATTATTGATGAATATGCTTACAAAAATATCTTAAATGGGTGTTGAGGACGACGTGGGGTTTGTTTGGTAACAAGTAATTTGAATCTCTTTTTATTTTTATATCACATTATTCAACTTTATTTAAATTTCGGGAGAAAAAAATTTAAAAAGAAAAAATCAAGAAAAGAAAAGAAAAGATAATTTAAGAAAAAAAAAAACAAAAAAAATTGAGGTAGTTTGGCTTAACTAAAAATTATTTTTAAAAAAAAAAGGAGTAAAACCAAAGGGGTTGGCTCTTTTTTTTAAAAAAAAAAAAAAAGTTTATTTTTAATTTTTTAGATTTTTTATATAATATTTAGTTTTTTTTTTTAATATTTTAATATTTTATTTTTAGTTGTATTAATATAGTATTATATATATCATTTTAAGAATTTTTTCACATTCATAATTTTTTGGATAATTTATGAAAAACATTAACACAGTTCATAATTTGTCGGCATTAACGAGCTAACCAAGGCCCTTCCAATTGTTTTAAAAAAAATTTGACTTCTTAAGAAAAATGACTAACCGATTCCAGCATTTGTCTGCATTGTCCCTTGCAAGTCTTTTGTCTATGTTTGATAGTTTAGGTTTTTAAAACTCAAAAAAAAAAAAAAAAAAAAAGTAACATCAAAATATTTAAATTTTTATATTTCATCAATCACTTTTAATAATTTTATTTTAATTTTTTATTATATCTATATTAAACCACTTTTATTACTATTAAATAAAAATCACTAAAAATAAAATTTTTTTATTTTCTATAAAAAAAATTTATTGAATATTATTTTTAATTATATTACATCAAAAATTAAAAATCTTTCTGACCTAACCCATCCCTTTGGTTCAAACCCACGAGGTAGATTCCTTTCTTTCTTCTTTCTATTCGTATCTTGTCTCTGATTAGGGATGGTAAATTGCGTGTCAGAGTCGATGTTGTAGGGATGGTTGTCCTTTTGTAGAGTAACTATTAAGAAGAAATGTCTTTTCACTATTCGGTGATATATTTTTGATAAGAAATGAAGCAATGGCAGTCAAAAATAAGAAACCCAGTTGTTAGAAATGAGGCGGATTAAACATTTAGTTTAACAAATAGCGGGGAGAAATTAAGGCGACATTGGAGTGAGCTAGTTTAGCGGTGACCCAAAAAAAAGCTGGATAGCCTTGCCTTAGCTTAGGTTTAGGTTGTCTTTCCTTTGTTAAAAATTTAACCACTCTGTTTTTTAGCTGCACAACAATGAGCAACTACAAACATAATTAAAAGTTTCAAATTTTAGAACACTCAAATTTCTAATTCATCTCCACACATCACATAAAAAAAAAAATATTTAAAAAAAAAAAAAAAAACCCAATGTACCTTTAGCTCGTTTTTTTTACCATGTCTTTTTCTACAATTTTTTTATTGTTTTTTTTTTCTATTTGTTTCTAAAGACCAATTGAATCTAAGCTTTGAGCTTTTTGAACTTTTTTATCGGTATCTTTCCCTAAAAGTATAAACTTTAAGCATTTTTTGTCCATCTCTTTCTCTAAGATTTTTTCTTTCTTTTTTTTTTTTTTAAAAAAAGGTTTTTTTTGCACACTCTTCCTTTAAGTTCACTTTTTTTTTTTTTTTAAATGGCACATAACATATTTATTAACTTTTATAGATATTATTTTTGTGATACACATATTGTGTGAAAAATTACTTAATTTCGGTTTTAACTAAATTGTGTTTATCATATTTTTAGTTTGACTTCGCTACTATTTAAAAACATTAACAACGCGGTGGTAGTTTAAAGAAAATATCTTTACTTTTTTTTATCTTTTTTTTAACAAACCATTCAAAATACAAAACACACATAAAACACTCAAAAACTACTTTATTGTTATGTCCCATCACAATAAAAGAGCAAAAGAAAAAAAAAAATGGTTTAAAATTTTTTACCAAACCAATCGGACGATTTTTGTATGTCATAGCACTAAGCAATTAATTATCCAAATCAATGCATAAAAGTGATCACTTTTATATGAACTTAATTTTAAGATCATGATCTTAAAATATCGAAAAGACGGCACTGAACTTAATTTCCTATCATCTTCTGACTTCTCTTGAGAAATAAATCTTTGTAGTAGATTTCATATTATATGAAAATTTAGTTAAAACTCTTCAAGATTTGAAGAATCAGTTAGCTTAACCTAAGCCTTAATCTAAGGATTGCTTTACTTAGAAAAACAAGAGCCCAAAGATATATAGATGACCTCTCAATATTTCTCTCTAGTGAGGCATGAGAGGTTCATTACCTTTTGTGCTATATATGTGTAATTAGTGAAGTTTCTCCAATATACTATATATGTGTATTTATATTTTATATATATATAAGCCACCAAAATTTTCAATTTTTATCGTGTTCTCATTAAAAAATTAATTTATTCAGCTATCAAATTTGATCTTTTAGTTTTTACCATAAAACAAACGTTATAAAACAAATTATAATTATTTTCAGAGTGTACGTTAGCCAATGCAAACACCAAAAAAATCATTAATTTTTGCTGAAAATGTTTTCAATATAAAATATTTTCCATCAGAATAGATTTTACATTGAAAGAAATGTAGCCACTATACCCTTATTATTTCTACAAAAATACAATTAGGCTCTTAGATTTTTTTATTTTTTTTTTAAAAAAAAAGAAAAGAAAAATATTATTTGGCCATGGAGACCAACGACCAAGCTGGGAAGACTCATTGCTGTGGGTCTCCCACGGTTTATTTGTTTTTTTTATCTTATACAAATGTATTAACAAATTTCATAGTTTATTGATAACCATCAAGATCTACATAGAGCACATTTCTCCCTGATTACAATAGCATAGACACAGTTCGGAATATCTTATATCTAAACTTGATCTATAATATGGGTAACTGCCCTTTTGACTAAGCCATGAGCAGCAAAATTCGCTTTTCTCTTCATATGGTAGATTTGCCAATATCTTAAGTGACGTGGTACATCTCTAATGCCATCCACAATATGGCCAAATTTGCTCCAGTTTTTGGCACTTGCTTGAATATCATTCACAATTTGCATAGCATCTCCAATATAATGTCCTAAAACCCCCACTCCATATTGAATTTTGCTGCCTTTAGAGCTGCCAGAACTTCCGCTACGACCAGTTCTACTAATATATTACTGGTGGTGCTCTGTGTAGCTAATACAAAACCTTCATAATCCCTAGCTATAATGCCATAGCCTATACACCTATTGATTTTATCCACAAACGATACCCCATTTAATTTTAATCATACTTACAGGGGATGTGCAATGTACTTCTTATGTTAAGAAAAAAGACAAAAATGATCTTAAAAGTTTTTCAATA
>FXXK01001349.1:86808-92766 GCA_900184695.1 Betula pendula
TGTAGGAATTAAGTCATCATCTTCGCTGGAGCATTTGTATTTTTCTAAAACAATATATATAGCCCATATGTCATTCAAGGACGGCATCTCCATAAAATATGGTTAGCTAGTATTCTCCATATCCAACCCACAAATAAGACATAAAGGATCCTCAACAATCATTTTTTAACATCCTAAACATTTCTCATTATTTTAGTAACATCGTCCTCACAAAAACTAAAAATAAAAATAAAAGAAAACTTTAGTAACATTTGGGTTTTTCCAAAGGACTAGACATAACAACTGCCAACTAGCAATTGCAAGCAGTGACATATAATTAAGCCTAAGGAATTTTCCAAACCATAGAAGGACCCATCAATAGCTGTCACCCTCTGATTGTAGAAAAATATTGGAGAATATCAACGCTAATTAATTTGGTAGAATTATCAAAGATAATTCTACCTAGTAGTCCTACACACACATGTAGCTTTCAGTAAATGCCGTCCTTTTCACCAGTGTCGCGTCGTCATGTAAAACCTATATTACCAATTCTCTTATAAGAGTATTCTTACTAGACACAACAAAATATTTGACTATTTTATTGAATAAATTTAATTAAAAAAAAAAGATTATTGGACTCAACACTTTAACCAAAAACATTTGATGAGTATGTTTACTCATCAAATTTTTAAAAAAATAATATTTTCTCTCCTTTTTTATTCTTTCTTTTTTCCTTTCCCTTTTCTTTTTCTTCTTCCTTCCTCTCCCATGACAAAACTCACATAATAATAATAATAATAATAATATAAAAAATCTTCTAAAATGTGTTTTTTATCATAAATTTTTAGGAAAAAGATAAAAAAAATATGACCATTAGAATAAGACAACAATTCAAAAATATGATCGTTAGCAAAAAGACAAATTTTTCAAAACATTACCATTAGAATAAGATAAATATTCAAAAATATAACTGTTTGTAAAAGACAAACATTCAAAAAATATAAATTTTTGAGAAAGAATAAAGACATCTTTGAAAAATAATATTTAAATGCAATAGTGATAGTGGATAATTAATTTGCTGTGATTTACAATAAATGAACAATATTTGAGCACATCGTATGACATGATACACTGTCATGTGCATGCAGGATAACAACCATGGACTACCATTATATGGACTTGGCTCTATAGTCAAAGAGATTTACTTTCACTACAAGAAATTAGTTCATTAACGTCGACATTATCAGCATCGACACCAAAGTCGACGCTGATTCTTAACTATCAGCATCGACTTTTACAAGGTCGACGCTAATAATCAACCTATAGCGTCGACATATAAGTCAACGCTATTGCTTGAACCTAATAGCTAAAACACATTAATATTAGCATCGACTTTTTCCGTCGACGCTAATAATTTGACGCCAATACCATGGCGGGAATTTATGCCCCGCGCGGGGTCAATAAAAATTGGAATAGCGGCCACGGCATACAATTACCGTCGACAAACATCGACGCTAATAATAAAATAACAGCGTCGATTCTTAGAGTCGACGCTGTTATTCAACACAAGCAAAATAATATCAGCGTCCGACACCAAAAGTCGACGCTGATACACTGATAATACGTCAACAGCGTCGACTTTTGGTGTCGACGCTGATAGTATGATTTTCAATTTTTTTGAAAGAACAACAGCTCGACCTCTAGAAGTCGATGCTGATGGTGTGATTAACAGCGTCGACTTTGGTGTCACGACGCTGATAGTTATCGATTTTCAATTTTTTGAAAGAACAACAGCATCGACCTCTAGCAGTCGATGCTGATGGTGTGCTTAACAGCGTCGACTTTTTGTGTTGACGCTGATAGTTATGGATTTTCAATTTTTTTGAAAGAACAACAGCATCGAAATCTAAAAGTCGATGCTGATGGTGTCTTTAACATCGTCGACTTTTGGTGTCGACGCTGATAGTTATCGATTTTCAATTGGTTAAAAACTAAGAAGAACAACAGCATCGACATTTTATATGTCGATGCTGAAATAGTCAACAGCATCGACTCTATTGAGCCTAAATAAAAAATAAAAATAAAATAAAACCCTTATAAGCTATTAATTAAATTTTAGGCATATGCTAACACATCTACCACCATCATTCTTTCATCCTCTCAATCTCACCATCACCTATTGAATCTATGAATCTATGTGCAGGGACCTACGTACATATATATCTAATGATAATTGTAAAAATTGGAATGATAGGAAAGAGAATGTAGCAAATGCCTTAGTATTTTCTCTAAATTTTAATATATATACACTATTTCTAAATTTATGTGTATATATATATATATATATATATATATATATATATATGGTATATATATATATATATAATTTTGACAATATCAAAGATCTCAAGACATTCTATAAGACTTTCATCATGTTGTCCATGAAGGGTTTTTGTTCTTGTCACAATGTCTAGAGACTTCACCATATCATGTGGATCAAGACATTCTACATGGGTGCTCAATATTCAAATTACCGTAAGTCCTGACATTTGACAACATTTCAAAGTATACTTTGCAAACATGGTATGTTTACTTTCATCTATAAGATCATTGATTGAGATCATTTATTGAGCATCCTCCCGTTGGACATCATCGATTGTGATACGATGAGTTTATCAATTGAACTTGATACAATTTAAGGTTTTATCGATCGTTTGATCAATCCTAGTTCATTAGTTTAGTCAATCGAACTCTAAGGATTTTTTATTATCATAGTCATTAGTTTGATTGACCATTATATGATCAAATGTTTGGTAGAACTTGACATGATTTAAGGTTTGATCGAACATCCGATCGATCCTAATGCATTAGTCCGATTGATCGTGATACGATCTAATGATTGATCGAACTATATGGATTTTGTATTATCTATCCGTTTGCATTAATCCGATCAATCATGATAAGATCAATCCAATCGATATAAGTGCATTATTCATATTGATCATGATACGATTAAATTATTGATCGCACTATATAGATTTTGTATTATTTATCGTTCCGATCGATCGTAGTACAATCGAATTATCGATTGAACTTGACATGATTGAATGTTTGATTGAACATTTTTCTTTGATGGTTCTACACCATGCCTTCCCTACTGATGTCTATCGCTTTCACTGTAACTATAAGGGGGTTATTCTTGTTATTTCTCACAAAGTTCAGGTACAATCATGTAAGTTTAGGAATGTTGAGGATTTTTCATACCATTGAATAAAACTTCATCATTCCCAGGTTCTCAATAATCAAATTACCCAAAGTGAGTAACTAATTAATCATAGCGCATTAGTTTGATCGATCGTGATACGATCAAATGATTGATCGAACTTTTTGCATTGTGTATTATCCTTATGCAATAGTCAAGTTGATTATGATAAGATCGAATAATCGATTGAACTTGATACGATTGAAGCTTTGATCGAATGTCCAATCAATCCTAATGAATTAGTTCGATTGATGGTGATAAGATTGAATGATCGATTGAACTTGATTCGATGGACGGTTTGATCGAATGTCCGATCGAATGTCCAATCGAAGGTTTGATCGAATGTCCGATCGATCATAATTCATTAGTTCGATCGATCATGATACGATCAAATGACTACATTTAGTTCTATATAGTCACTGAAGATCTTCATAATAATTCCATAACCAACAATGTCCCCCTTAAGGACAAAAATACCATTAATCAAATTTAAACAATATATATAAAAACAAAAAATAAAAAAATAAATAAAAATAACATAAACAAAAAACTAACTTTTTTATTTTTTTTAAACACAACCACTTATCTGGCCAAATTGAAATTTTTTTTAAAAACTATAAAGATTTTCAATTTTTTTAAAAAACTAAACTACCACTCAAATATTGGACAAATTTATTTATTTTTTTTTAAAAAGTATACAGATTTTGTTTTTTTTTAAAAAATAAAATAAATTTTGAAGTCATTTTTTCTTTTTGCTGGTATTGGAGACATAGACAATTGCTCGTAATTTAGGAAGAATATTGTCGTAATTAAAAGTTTATGGAATATTGTTAATTGGGTGGTAGTTTAGAAGGTATGTGAACCTTTTTTCTAAAATATTAAAAAATACTATTAGCATCGACTTTATTATGTGACGCTAAAGGTTATAATTAATTACTATCAGCGTGACATAGTCGACGCTGATAAGTAATTTATTAGCTGCTACCTGCAATTAAACAAGCGGGAACATATGGCGCTAAGCGAAAATTTGGCACAATTTTTTTTTGAAACTAAGTTCTCACTGCAATTAACCTCACCTCACGATTCTTCTCTCTCACTCTCTCTATCTTTTTCTCAAACCTCAATCTGTCTCTCTAGCTCTAGCTCTTTGCATTTGTTGCCGCCCACGTGCAACCACGCCGCCCACCAGCAACACCGTCGTCCAGCAGCTACTCCGGCGCGGTAAGTCTCCAGTCTTCAATCTCCGACTGGGTCACGGGTGACCCACGGCAGGGTCACGCCGTGACCACGGCAGGGTCACGCCGTGACTCAGTATTGGGTCACGGGTGACCCCCCGGCAGGGTCACGCCGTGACCAGTCGTGGTCACAGGGCGGTTGACCCTGCCTGGGTCACACCGTGACCCAATACTGGGTCACGGCGGACCCTGCCGTGGGTCACGCGCTGACCCTGCCGTGGTCACGGCGTGACCCTGCGGGGTCACGGTGTGGCCCGCCGTGGGTCACCCGTGACCCACGGCAGGTTCACAGAATGACCCAAGTCGGGGCTTTGGGTGTTTTGCTTTCAAGCGTCAATTTGTTGGCCTTGTATGATTGGAATTTTTCTGTCATGCTAACTTTTTTGTCCTTCGGTGTTTTAATTTTATCGATTTGAAGGCTGTTAAGGAGAAGGTGAAGGAAAGGGAAGATTCCACAGAGAGGCCGGGCCAGACAGAGTGCAAGGTTCTTATTATTGTTGTTATTGTCTTCAACAAACAAATTTGCAAGCTATGGTTTTAACAGGAATTAATTAACATGCATGGCATCTTTCATGAATTTTCTAGAATTGTTTTTGGATATTATGTATGCATTGATTATAGGGCCTAAGATAGAGCCGATTGATGGACATCTAACTTTTATTCATGAATATTGCACCTGACTCTAGATAGTTCGAATTATGCATGGTTCAATTAATTTGGGCATTGTCCATGGGGTCCTAGCGTAGTGACTAAAGACTTAAGGCATCTATAAAGGGAGTGGTGGGTCTTTGGGTTCAATTTGTACTTTTGGAAACACTAATTGGGTGTGAAATTTTATTTGTGAACCCTTGATGTCGATGATGTTGCTGATGTGTGTCTAGAGTCAAGATCTTAGCATATCTGTAGCATTGTGATGGGTCAAAGTTTTAAATTCATGCCACACCTGTAGTTTGGGTTTTATAGTATGTTTACATTCCACAGTAGGAAATTTGAAAACCTACACCTATTGCACCTCAGTCTTTACTATTTGTTTTATTTGGAAAAACAAAATAAAAATATAATTCCCTATGCATGTTACTAAATTGACTGTTCTTAAATATAATTTGAAAACAACCCAATCCTTAACAACTATTTGGTATCAAGAGAATAACTTTGAGTAAATTAGGAACTAAAAAATTTAGTGTTATTGGCTGGAATGTTGCTGGAATTTTGAGTAAATTAGGAACTAAAATAAATTGTGATGTAATTTAGTTGCTGGAATTTAGTTCAGCCAAGTATACAACTTTGAGTAAATTTGGGCTATGCTGGAATTGTTTATGGACATAAACATTTTATGAATTCTCATAATTAGATTTAACTTGGCCTATTACGATTCTAGCTAGAATATGGTAACTTACTGTTACTTTTAAAAATGTGTGCGCTTACATGTAGGTTAGGAGTTACTTTTAATACAGACGTTGAGATGGATAGGAGTTGGATGCG
>FXXK01001350.1:19015-35275 GCA_900184695.1 Betula pendula
TGAATCTGGTGTTAAAGGCTATAGGCTATGGGATCCAGTCTCAAAGAAAAGAATTGTTAGCAGAGACGTGGTGTTTGATGAGGCCTATATGTTAAGGAAGGGTGAGGATGAAGCATCGACTGATAGCCAGAAAGGGAAACAAGTTGTGGAGGTGGAGCTTGATGACCAGCGTTCACCCACAGATATTTGTAATGACGAAGAATCTTCAAGAGACTCACAGCACCAAGAAGAGCCTTATTCTTTAGCAAGAGGCAAAGAGAAACATAATCGAAAAGCACCGAAGAGGTATGGATTCGAGGACATGGTTTATTTTGCCTTGACAGCTAGTAGTGGAGATCCATCGTCTGTTCAGGATGGTATGCCGAAAGAGGTGGAGCCACTACATAAAGGTAAAACTTGGTAGTCGGTAGAACTGCTCAAGCAAAAGAAGACTACAAGGTGCAAATGGGTCTACAAGAAGAAAGAGTCACTAGAGAAAGCTTTGTTGCCAACGGGACTGGTAAAGAAGCATGGTGTTTTGTCTAAACCAGGTCTTATGCTCAAGTTCAAGAGATTCTTGGACTTGAGTGGCACTTGTGGATTGTGATTGCCCTTAGGGGCTGTGGCGGAGACATCAGAAGAAGGTTCATATTGTTAGATGGGTTTCAAGTCAAGGTGGAGATTGTTAACATACGGTGAACTTTCCACCCATCAATATTCTTGTGGGCCCGGGTGCTTGTTCTTCTATTCTCCAAAGAGAACTCTTTGACCGACTTGTTTTTATTCTCCAAGTAGGAGTGTGTTTTGTTGCAGAGACTTATTCTCCTTGGGTTTGGATTATTGACCGACTTTGAGCCTTTATAAAAAAGCAAGTTGCAGTCTTTTGTGAGTTAAACGAAAAGCAGCAGCCGCACCTGTTTCCTCTTGGTCTTCGAAGACATCGTGACAAGAGAGAAAAAGGTGTGCGACGTGCTAAGAGTGCCGCACAAGTTCGTTCTTCCTTGTTTGCTGCGACGACACGCAAAAGAGAAGCAGTTTTCTTTTGGTTGGTTGCAACGACAGTGAAAAGAAGAGACATAAGCAGCAACAGTGTAAGAAGAAAATAGAGAGACCAGCCGCCATCTTATCCCAGCAAAAGAAGAGTTCGTATTCCTGTCTTTTATATTCTTCTTTTGAGAATAATCTCTATTGTGTGATAGTGAGATTTGGGTGTATTGGGGCTTTGGGTTCTGAGTGATTTTCTCTCTACTATATTTTTGTACTCCATCTTGGATAGTGAATTTTTTCGTGATCGCCTCCGCCAGTGGACGTACCTCATATTGAGGGAACCACTTAAATCTTGGTGTTATGTGTGTGATTGTTTTGCCATATTTACCGTAATTGTGATTATATTTTGCACAACAGAGCTCATAGACAGTCTCCTCTGATTTGATATCTTTTGCAGGAATCGTCCCAAAGACATATAAGGGAGCAGTACTTATTTGACCATAAATTACTCCAAGGCTTTGAAATGAGAAAAGGAGTGTGTGCTTCCATGTCACCCTCTGTACATCACCATGTTAGAAAAGCAAATCACACTATCAAAAAATGATGAGAAATACTGCAGTTGTACTTATCTAACAGCCTTAATAAGATTCAGATTAATTGGTTCACCCAAAAAAAAAAAAAAAAGATGGATATGTGATAGAATATTGATTAAACGATTAAATTTACCTCTTCCTATCAATTTAAGCTTGTAAGATGCATGGTAATTTAATATAGTATCAAAGCAGAGGTTCTAAATTCAAACCCCGTCTCCGTCAATTCACCGTCTTTCAATTAAACATTCTACGTATTGGGCCACCTATTAAAAAGGGAGTTTGAGCTCATACGTGAAGGGGAATGTTAAAGTATTAATTAAATTATTAAATTTACCTCTTCTTATCAACTTAAGATTTTAAGATGAGTGATGATTTAACAACAAATAAGAAGAGATAAATTTAATCATTTAATCAACATTTTAACAATATGCATTCAATTGAAGAAACTCATGATTATAGTAGTACATAACAACTTTTAATAGCCAAACAAGCAGCAGAGGCAGTATCATTCAATGGACTTGAACACAAAGAAAAATGAAGAAAAAAACTTAAGAAATTAATCAATGCTTCTACAAGTTCATGTATTTGTCCAGTACATAAAACTAGAACTAAGAGGAAAAACCAATTACCATAAACTCATCAGAGGAGGTACAACGACTCAGTGGAGGATCCATGTGATGTGTTGGTAGAAACACTGACAATTAAGTTGATGGTAATGAGGAAAGTTTTGAGAAGATACTGATAAACTGAACTTCAAAAGAAATACAAATTTAAATGTAAAAGACAGTTATGGGACTGCCTTGCGATTGAGCCAATCTCATTGAGCGGCCGGAAAAAACAAAGTGAGTGATCCAGAGAGAGAGAAGCAGAGACAGATCTCGCTTTTCATATTCTTTTTATGCTATAGCTTCTTATTGAGTACATGGCTCTGCGGATTCCACGACAAAGACGTTTTTGTTTTTTTGAGTAGTTGTATACTATGTAACATAGAGGGAATGCCGGACTGACAGGGACACGTAGGAGTCGGAAAATTTAACATATAAAAAGAATGAACAGAAATGAGAAAACATACTTAAATTAACTACGTGCCTTCACGTTAGGGGATCGGATTTATTTATTTTTTTAATGAGAGAAAATAAACTTACAAAAGCAAATCCAAGCAAAAGAAGATTACAGATAATCAAAACAACGGCCAAAAAATACAAATGCAGCCATGAGGAGGAATCTCAATATGGAAGGAGAAAGAGGGAAAGTTGCCAGTGATTCTGGTAATAGTAGCCCATGATGGTATTTGTGAGTGCAGAAGGCACCCAAGAGATTCTTAGTTTTAGACCGGTAGTAAAACGAGTTATAAAAACTAAGAAATAAATTTACATATAGATAATGAGTCTCCTCCGTGAATTGTGAAACAAATAACAGCAATTCCAGTGTATTCTTCTGTCCATATTTGGATCTGAAATTTTTTTCGCACTAAAAGAGCTTTACACGTAGAGAGCCGGAAGAGTAGGGGTAAAGAACTGTCAAACCTGCTCAAAGGAACCAAAATGGGCATTGGTGCGTGTAGCCCATGCGCACCATGTGTTAGGCTATATGGAGCCTGATTTTGTGCTCAACCCAGTACAACAAAAGAAGTACGACAAAAGAATGGCTACGGTTTCAATGAGATTTTTTCTGAGCGCTGGCCCATGGAGCGAAGCTTGAAAAAATTTTGACCCACTCGTTTATGTATTTTTGACCCAGTTGAGGGTCTTTAAATAGTCGCTTTGTAGTAGGTTTTTTTATATGTGCGTGCGTCACCTCTCTTTGTACTGTTTTCCAAAAATAGTAAAATTTTGTCACAACACAGTGGACGTAGCCCTTAAGGGTGAACTACTTAAATTTCTATGTCTTGTGATTGTTGATTTTTCATTTTATGTCTCTTTCACTTTTCATGAGTTCTGGGAAATCGTTGATTTTTCTAACAACTGGTATCAGAGCTTTGATTTGAGTGGGAGCAATGGCATGAGTAGAAGGCAAGGCATTAGGAATGGAAAGGTTTGATGGCACATATTTTGGGTATTTGAAGATGCAGATCGAAGATTTCTTGTACGGGAAGAAACTATATATGCCTCTTTTGGGGGAGAAACCAACCGCTATGAGTTCAGAAGAATGGGCTCTGTTTGATAGACAAGTTCTGGGAGTTGTTCGATTAACACTGTCGAGATTAGTTGCACATAACGTTGTGAAGGAGAAGACCATAGTGGGTCTAATGGCAGCTTTGTATAGTTTGTACGAAAAGCCGTCTGCCAACAACAAGGTGCATCTGATGAAGAAGTTGTTTAATCTAAAGATGGCGGGAAGTACTCCGGTAGCGCAGCATCTGAATGAATTCAATACGATCACAAATCAGTTATCTTCTATAGAGATTGATTTTGATTATGAGATCCATGCATTGATTGTTTTGTCCTCTTTGCCAAATAGTTGGGAGGCTGTGAGAATGGCAGTGAGCAATTCTGCAAGGAAGAGCAAACTAGTGTATGAAGACATCTGAGATTTAATTTTAAGTGAGGAGATTCGCATAAGAGATGCAGGTGAATCCTCATGTTCTCGTTCTGCACTAAACCTCGAGACAAGGGTAGAGGACAAGAAGGAAATTTCGGTCGGGGCAGATCAAAATCCAGAAAAGGTAGAAGCAAATCCAAATATAGAAAAAAAAAACCATAATATTAAAATTGTGGCAAGACTGGCCACTTTAAGAGGAACTGCAAGGAACTGAAGAACAAAACTGAGAACGATTCTGCAAACATGGTGACAGAAGATGTGCATGATGCCCTACTCCTCTCAGTTGACAGTCCTATTGAGTCGTGGGTTTTGGACTCGGGAGCCTCGTTTCATACCACACCAATACGTGAAATCCTTGAGAATTATGTTGTTGGAGATTTTGGAAAGGTGTATTTAGTTGACGAAACGGTGTTGGATATTGTGGGCATAGGAGATGTTCGCATTAGAGTTCACAATGATTCGGTATGGAAGTTGAAGAAAGTCCGACATGTTCCAAAGCTGAAAAAAAAAATGGATTTCGGTAGGACAACTTGATAATGAAGAGCATGCCATTACTTTCCGCGGTGGTAAGCGGAAAATCAGCACATGAGCTAGGGTTGTGGCTAGTAGATACAAGACTGACACTCTTTACATGACCACAAATTTAAGGGATATAGTTGCAGTTGCAAATGCGAGTAGTGACTCAACTTTGTGGTACTTAAGGCTTGGGCACATCAGCCAGAAGGGGATAAAAGAGCTTATGTCAAAGGGGGAACTTTCATATGGCTAGTGATGGCTGCATTCTTAGGAAGCAGAAAAATGTCAGTTTCATGAAAGTTGGTAGAACACCGAAGTCTGAAAAGCTGGAGCTGGTACACACAGACTTGTGGGGCCCTGCCCTAGTTGCATCCCTTGGAGGTTCGCGGTATTACATCACCTTCATTGATGACTCAAGCAGAAAGGTATGGGTTTATTTTCCTCTGAAAAAATAAACTGATGTGTTTGAAACTTTTAAGAAGTAGAAAAGCCATGGTTGATACTGAAACAGACTCTGAGCTAAAGTGTTGAGATCAGATAATGAAGGGAATATGCAAAATGAGGGTTTAAGAATTTGTGTAGCAAATGCGATCAGGATGGAAAGACAATCTCGAGACATAGCAGAATGGCGTGCAAGAGCGCATGAACAATGATACCGACCTTTCGGTACGTGGATTTCAATGATAAATTAAAAACCACTCAACAATAGTAGAATCTTTGCAAAATAGGATTTATAGGGTATCCGAACCTCAATGACTGTTAGTTGTTATAAGTATTCGGGATCTCCTATAACTTAACTCATGAAAGAATACATTTGTTGTTATTTTAACTTAAATGTAAATGACATAAATATAAAGAACATAAACATAATGATAAATGTAATGACATAAACATAAATAAGATAAAGTAGAGGAAGATGGAGGAAACCATAGGATGTGGGTTTCACCACAAGCCTCACATCAATGATAGATGTGTATCAAGGTCTCTCTTCACATGCGATAATTTGAGCGCCGAATGGTTCCAATCATACGAGACCTCGACAAAAAAAACTTTTGTTAAGGATAATAGATAATTTATCTTATTTTGCAACAATCATCCACCTAACATCAATGTGAAACGATTCGTGTTCCCTAGCAGGCTATAAAATCTCCTAATAAGCATACACATATTCAAGAAATAAGCATAAGTCATCTTAGTTTCGCACTTGTCATCCAACCTAACATCTAATGTGACATGATCTATTGTCCTAGTTATGAACCTTCAAACCCACTTGAATTTGTGTCAAAAAGAACCAATTGTATACCCTCATTCCAAGGATCACAAAAAAGAAAAGTTGAGTTATTATCCATGGTAAAGAGCTTCCTCATAGACAAGATGAGCATTTAGACCATGAATGATTATGAGCATGAAGAACAATTTACAAAAGTTTTGCAATACAACCTCTAGATTATACAATCATTATACAAATGCAGTAAATCCTAAAAGAAAACACAATAAAACTATAATATTAAGAAATGCTACACAAACACAATATGGAGGAGTTATACATATGAAGATACTGGAAATACTTTGGGAAGAAAGGGAAATTCACTCCCAGTAGCTTGATAAGCTACGGCATAATTTCCATCTCCCCATAGCTTTCACACACTCCTTACAAGATAATTTATGCCAGACTCCCCTCCAAAATCTCCAAAACCCTCTCTATTTTTGCACTAAAACTATTTAAAGCTATCTCCTCAAACCCCCTTTTTTACATTCTTGGATGGCCTCTTTTAAAGAGAAAAAAGAGTTTAATATAATTTACAAGATAATAAGAAAGAAGATCTTTAGTCAAGTGGGCTGGGATATCTCTGAAATGATAAGTCGGTACCTACAACGCCTACCAAGCCACAATTTTGATTATTTTCGTCATTTTCTTCTTTCCAGCTGTCTTACGGATATTTTTGTTCAAAGATCCCGAGGGCGATTGATCCACAACTTTTGGATCTCGATCCACAAATGGCGATCAATCCACAGCTTTTGGGCGCTCGATCGCTAGATGATACTCTTCAGCTTTCCTTGATGCATTTTTCACATAATATAATTTTTTTGTCTTGAAGTCTCTTTCCAACGCCCTGACCTTGTCTCAATCCGAGTTTTGAGTTAAGAGTTTGGCTAAAACAATGGCAAAGGTGATATATGACCCGCAGGAATAGAAATCCGTTATGAACCCACAATCAATTTGAAAACTCACCCAAGAAAGCCAAACTCAAGTCTATGAATGGAGAATTTAGACCCGTTGAAAACTCGTTTCAAGAACCTAGATTAATTAAAATCTAGACCCCGTTGAAATCCCATCTCAAGAACCAAAATTACGAGGAAGAACGCCACAAAGGTTTGATTTACCTTTGAAAAGTTCAAAATTCAATCAAGAACAAGAGGAGAAAACTCACTCACAAAAATTCAAATAGCGTCTCTTATGTGATGGCTATAAGATTTTAAATACTCCCTACAAAAATAACCCTAGGCCAAAATAAGGCTCTTTCCCAAAATACCCTCAAGTGGAACAATTAATGTTCTTTTGAACCCTAATTAATAAAACATAAGAATATATTGGCCAAACATCCTCAAGCCATTTATTCAAATAATAAAATAAAGCCTTTAATAACAATAGGCCTATTTTTAAGTCAAGTCTTCCACAGCTTTGGATCAAGTGGATCAAGACTGGTTTTCTCTTTCTTTCAAACCCATCTTGAGTGTTAGGCTCTTACTAGCTTCATCCCAAGTGGATTGCACTAATGCCTTGCATTGCTTCCCTGATCTTCTTGGCTCTTGGTCTTGTATTGGCCCATCTTGGATTTTGCAAGGATCTTAAAGTAGGCCCACCTTGGTTCCCATCAAAAGGTCAATCATGAGTTGTTTTTTGGTAAAATATTTTTCTTCTGGAAGGGATGATGTGGATCGATCCACATGTGCGATTGATCACCCAAAATGGCAATCGATCGTCACTTATCTGCTGAAACTTTTGCTTAATGAATTGTTCCTTTTTGAGCCATCTTTCCAATGCACTTGACCTTACCTTAATCGGAGTTTTGAACTAAAAGTTATGGTCAAAATAGTGCACAAAGGTCATTGCTCAGCAGATTTGTAGAAGTTGATGTATTTTAAGCCCAAATTTAATGGAATTGCTTATGTTTTCCATTAAGACCTAAAAATAAGAGGAAACACTAAAATACAACAAAATATTATATTACAACATAAACTAAGGTTTAACATATGCGAGTTAAAGGGCTTGAATGTGTAACATTCAACGCTTACCAACAGGACCTTCAATGAGCGGGCTAGAAGTATGAGATTGCACGCGGGGTTACGAAAAAATTTATGGGCTGATGTTGTGAGCACCACAACCTACTTGATCAACCGAGGACCAGAAATTCCCTTGGACTACAGATTACCTGAAGAGGTCTGGAGTGGAAATGAGGTAACTCTTTCTCATTTAAAGGTTTTTGGTTGCGTTTCCTATGTTCATATTGACTCTAAGGCTCATAGCAAACTAGATGTTAAATCTAGAAAATGTTACTTCATTAGCTATGGAGATGAGGCGTTTGGCTACCGGTTTTGAAAATCATTAGAAGCAAAAATGTTATCTTTAATGAACATGTTGTGTATAACGATAGGACAAATGCAGAATCTAATGCTACAGAACTGGAACAAGAGAAGTCTGAGTTTGTCAACTTAGATGAGCTTCTAGAAGATACAATGCAGAACATAATTCAGGAAGTTGAAAATACAATGGCTGAACAGGGAACACCTACAACTATTGTCCAAAGGTCTTCCAGAAATCTTAGACCTCCACAACGTTATTAAACCTCCTTGTTCTATATTTTGTTGACTAATAATGATGAGTCAAAGACTTATGATGAAGTCTTGCAAGATGAAAATTCAATCAAGTGAGAGTTAGCCATGAAGGATGAGATGGACTCATTGATGACTAACCAGACATGAAAATTGACAGAACTACCAGCAGGAAAGAATGCCTTACACAACAAATTGGTGTACAGAATAAAGGGTGAGCTTGATGGTAACAAGTGCAATAAGGCCAAATTAGTTGTGAAGGGCTTCCAGCAGAAGGAAGGTGTTGACTACAAAAACATATTCTCTCCAGTCGTGAAGATGACTACAATCAGATTAGTACTAAAAATTATGGCGGCAGAGAACCTACATCTTAAGCAATTAAATGTGAAGACGGCATTCCTTCATGGTGATTTGGAGGAAGACATTTACATGGTTTAGCCAAAGGGATTCACAGTGCAGGGAAAGGAGAGTCTAGTGTGCAAACTGAGAAGGAGCTTATATGGTCTGAAATAAGCTCCAAAGCAATGTTACAAGAAGTTTGACAGCTTCATGGGTCGTGCTGGGTTTACGAGGTGCAATGCAGATTATTATTGTTATGTTAAGAGCTTTGAGAACTCTTATATCATCCTACTGTTGTATGTGAATGATATGCTCATTGCGGGGTCCAATGTGGAGGAGATCCAGAATTTAAAGAAACAGCTGTCATCATAATTTGCAATGAAAGATTTGGGAGTTGCAAAACAAATCCTAGGCATGATAATCATCAGGGACAAGGCTAATAGTACACTGAAGCTTTCACAGACAGAGTATGTGAAGAAGGTTCTTAGCAGATTTGGCATGGATGAAGCTAAATTAGTGAGCACACCCTTAGGTGGTCAATTTAGACTAACTAAGGATCAATCTCCGAAGAAAGATTAGGAGAAGGTCTATATGAGCAAGGTACCCTACACCTCAACCATTGATAGTCTTATGTATGCCATGACCTGTACAAGACCAGACATCGCACATGCAGTGGGAGTTGTGAGCAGGTACATGTGTAATCCGGGAAAGCAACACTGGGAAGTAATGAAGTGGATTCTGAGACATTTAAAAGGGTCTTCAGATACATCCCTTTGCTTCACAAGAGTAAACTTAAAGCTACATGGTTATGTTGATGCCGACTTAGTAGGTGATTTTGATAGCAGGAAAAGTACTACTTTGTTTGTGTATACTTTGGGTGGTACAGCTGTGTGTTGGGCCTCAAAGTTGCAGAAAATTGTTGCTCTTTCCACTACAGAAGTTGAATATATAGCAGTGACTGAAGCTAGAAAAGAGATGGTTTGGCTATAGGATTTTCTAGATGAGCTGGGTAAGAAGACTGAGAAGGGCGTTCTACACAGTGACAGTTATGACTACCATTTTTCTTGCTAAGAATCCGGCGTTTCATTAAAAAACGAAGCACATACAGTTAAGGTATCATTTCATTCGCTCTCTCCTTGATGATGGACATTTGATACTTGAGAAGCTTCGGGGAATTAAGAATCCTACAGATGTTTACAAAAGGTGTGACTATTGAGAAACTGAAGTTGTGCGCAGTTTCAATTGATCTTCGAGTTTGAGGATAGGAGGACCATTGTGGCAATGGTGTTTATGGCTTGAGAGGCATGCAGAGGTTGATTGGTGGTGAGACCAGTCTCCAAGTGGGAGACTATTAGGCTATGTAGAGCCTGATTTTGTGTTTGACCCGGTTTGTACTCGACCTAGTACGACAAAAGAAGGACTACGGTTTAAATGTGATATTTTTTGAAGGTTGGCCATGGAGCGAGGTTTGAAAAAAATTTGACCCGTCCGTTTATATTTTTTGACCCAGTAAAAGGTCTTTAAATAGCCATTTTATAATAAGGTTTTTTTGTATGCGCGTGCGTCACTTTCTTTTGTATTATTTTTCGAAAATAGTGAAATTTTGCCGCAACACAGTAGAAGTAACTCCTTAGGGTAAATCACTTAAATTTCTATGTCTTGTGATTGTTGATTTTTCGTTTTGTCTCTTTCACTTTTCACGAGTTCTGGGAAATCATTGATTTTCCCAACACCATGGCGGCGCATGGCATACACACACTGCAACAAGTAATGTTGTTGGGGAGAGAGTTAGCCAAAGATGGTGGAGGAGGGGCGTGGTTTGTGTGGGTAGAGAGGTTGCAGTAGATTTAAAATCCAAACTTCAAACAAAAGTGTTGTTGAAACTAAAGAGAAAATTAAAATGAGGAAACAAAAGGAGGTTTGTGAAGGGTTATTTGGGAAGGGGAGGTGTCTCCTCCATGGCTGAGATTTGGAAGGGTTTTGCATAAGAGAGTTATTTCGCCAAGAGCGTTTTGAGGAGAGAGATGACAACTTGTGAATGAGGTCGAGGTTAGGGGTGAAACCAAGATTTTTTATGTGGGGGAACAAACTTACAAGTTAGGGAGACAAACTTCTATAAATACAAAAGCACATAATACATATAATACCTCACTGATGGTTTAGAGTGAAACTAAATGAATTGAGTATTTTAGATTTTTTATGTTAAAAGAGGCTGGCAAAACTAGAAAAAAATAATAATAATTAAAGAAGAACAAAAATGTTATTTTGGAGGAACGAATTTATAAAATATGTATACTTTAAGAAGAATTTTAAACATTTTGTGGGAACATTCATCCCCCCAACCCAACACTTGGGTCCGCCCTGATGAGGGTTGAAGTAGGAGCAATCCACATATAATGTGATTTGCAGTGTTAAAAATATTAATTAAATAGTTAAAAAAATATTAGCTTAAATTTTTGGAATAAGTGAATGATTTAACATGATATCATGATGTCATAGCCAAACTCGTGAATTCGATCCTTAACTCTATAGTTTACCTTATATTCAATTAAAATATTTCATATGCTGTCTAATTTTAAAAGTGAGGAAGATTGTTAAGAGTATTAATTAAATTATAACATTTATCTTCTTTTTTTTTATTTATTCAACTTTTAGGATAATTTAATATATTATTTTGCTTGATTTATACCAGTTTTAGTCTCCCTTACGGCCTGCATTTTGTTCTATAACACCTAAGTGACAACAAATCAATCACATGCCTCTACGTTTCAGGTTGGGGAGAAGTAGGACTGGTGCACATGTTCTTGATTAATATATTGTTCATATCAGCTTCCTCCATTTGTTTAAGATCTTCTTCATTATTGTGGGCTGTATTTCGTTGCACACAGAAGTATCAAAACTTTCAACCTTTCAGTAGATTGATTTTTGAAATCTTATCACAACAAAGTTAAAAAAGCAGGAATAAAATTAAACTTCAAATTATAAACACGTGAATCACTTCTGTTTTTTTTTTTTTCAAGCAAGAGATTTTATTACAAAGGGACCAATCACGTGCAAGGAGAGCCCATCAATAATGCTATGGGCCTTGATTACCAACCACAACCGAGAGGGGAGAGAGACAGCTAGGAGATTTTTTCAAAGCGAGCCATAAACTCAATCAAAGTGAGGTCTGAGTTGCTCCACCAGCTAACGGTGGAGATTAGGTGTGCTTCACAATCGGAGAAGCAGATGTAGTGGCTTTTGTCGTCTTTTGTTTTTTTTTTTTAAGCAAATGGGGTGCTTTTGTCGTTGTTTGGATTGTGATTCGTGAAGGCTAGGCTATATCAGGGTGCAAAACAACCAGTTGTTTTTGGGTATGACTGTAAATGGCAGGTCACACATAATTGCTCCAAACGATATGTCATCTCAATCTGGGCCAAACGACACGTCGTTCAACAGATTGTCAAACGACAAATTAACCCTAAAGTACGTACTTGTTGTTTAGCAAAAAAAAAAAACAAAAAAAGATGGCGTTTTTTAATCCTTTTTATGGTTGAGTTATAGTTTTCGCTTTACTGCACTTTAATCTCTCTTGAGCCCAAGTTTTATGTATTGGAGCTATTTGGTTGAAAGTCAGAATTCAAGATCTCGGAAACGAGTCTGACCTTAGAAACTCATAAAAATGAGGATAAAGAGTCACTAACTTTCCATAATAAGAATCCAACTCTTTAAATCACAACTGTGAACCTAAATGGGCTCAATTACCTTTCTTAGGGTTCGTTTTGGGATTGCGATTTCAAAAAGTGCGATTTTAAAAAATGCGATTTGAAAACGTAATTTTTAAAAACGCAGTTAAACGTTTGGCAATATCGCAATTTGGCATTTAAAATCGCAGTTTAGCCTTTAAAATTCTGCGGTTTCAAAAAAGCACCCACTTATCTGCGATTTAAAAACGCAGATTTTTTACTTTTTCAAATCACAATTTTTTAAAAACGTAATTTTCAAACGATCCATTTTTTACAATTTGATTTAAAATTGCAATTTTTATCTATGAAATCGCAATTTCAAACGCACCCTTAGTCACATCAGCCATGCTATATATTAAGAGTCGAGGAAAGATGAGATATTTGAATGGAAAAGTGTATGAACCTAAGTTAAATGATCCTTCTTCTAACAAGTGGGAGGCCGAGAATTCGATGATTATGTCAAAGTTATTACATTGTATACTACTGGAGATTAGTCATGATATTTGTTTCTCCGCTCAACAAAAGCGGTTTGGGATGCAACAACTTAGACATACTCAAAAAATGGGGAATGCAACACATATTTATAAATTGAAGCGACGGATACATGGAACAATCCAAGGTGATTAATCTGTAGCTAGTTATTTTCATAAACTTCATGGTTTGTAGCAAGAGTTCAATTTCTATGAAAATTTACAAACTAAGTGTGCAGCAGATGTAGTCAAGATTAAAAAGATAATTGAAGAGAAACGTATTTATGAGTTCTTAGCTGATTGGAACTCGGAGTATAACCCAGTTCGTGTTCAGATTTTGGGAAAAGATCATTTTCCGTCACTTAAGGAGGTATTTTCATATGTCCAGAATGAGGAGACTCTTTGCAGCACAATACTCCATTCTAGTTCACAATCTCAATCTACTTTAGTAAGTGCATCTCAATGCAATCCGAAAGGTGATTTCAAGAGTCGGGATGGTGGCGAAATATATGCGAACCCCTCAAACAATAAAGACACTTTTTTGTGACCATTGTAATCGGTCATGACATACTCGAAAAACTTGTTGGAAACTTCATGATCGTCTTACATAAGGTTGTGAGGGTCATTCGGGTGGAAAAACCAAGCCTTATGCAAATCATGTTTCCTTGCCAAATGTTAGCTCTCCTTCTATTGACATGGGGGGCTTTAGCAAGGAAGAGGTAGAAACAATTTGTTGGCTTATGTCTTGATTGGAAACATCTGTTACTGCATCCTCCTCTTTTGCTCATACAGGTAATTTTAGCCACTACTCTTAATGCATTTGCTACTATCTCTAATGATCCTTGGGTCATTAACTTTGGTATCTCAAATCATATGACTAATATGTTTTCCTTCTTTTCTTCGAATAATCCTTGTTCTGCCAAAGACAAAGTTAGAATAACTTATGGTTCTTTGTCTATAGTGTCTGGTAAAGGCTTCACTTATGTCACACCCTATATGACATTGTCTTCTATCCTTCATGTTCCTGATTTTGCCTATTTATTGCACATATTACCTATGAGTTGCATTGTCGAGTCATTTTTTATTCTAATAACTGTATTTTTTTTTCAGGACCTAGTCACAGGAAGGATGATGGATAGAGGTAGCCTAAGGGATGGTTTGTACTACCTGGATTCTCAACTCAAGACACAAGATCGGCTCACAAAGGCTTATCACACTGCTTAGGCAGACGACTCTGCAACAAGAATTTGGTTATGGCATCAACGATTAGGGCATCCTCTTTTTTGTTGTTGCAACACATGTTTCCTTTTTTATTTTTGCATAATAATGTTTCTAAGTTTTAAGAATCCTATAAGCACCTTTCACCATCATATCCAAAAAATATACATGAGGTATTTAGTGATCCAAAGTGAGAAAAACAATAAAAGAAGAGATGAAATCCCTTCACAAAAATAATAGATGAGATCTTGTTAAATTTCCTAATAGGAAGAAAGTAGTTGGATATAAGTGAGTGTTTACTGTCAAGCATAAGGCCGATGATTTAGTGGAATGATACATGGCCAAACTAGTTTCAAAAGGTTTTACAAAAACCTATATAATTGACTATGAGTTTTCTCTAGTAACAAAAATGAACTCAATTAGAGTTCTCCTTTATGTAGCAACAAATCTAAATTGGCCTTTACACAAATTTGATGTGAAAATGCATTCCTTCATAGAGATCTATAAGAATAAGTATACATGGAGGTTCCTCCTAGACTTGAAAATTCATCCTCATCGGTAAGGTGTGCAAACTGAAAAAGACTTTGTATGGTCTAAAACAAATCTCCAAGAGCATGGTTTGAGCGGTTTTTTTGGGTTATGCAAAGATTTGATTACAAACAAAGTCAAATTGATCATACACTCTTTATCAAACGTTTCGCTCAAGGAAAGGTAAAAATTTTGATTGTGCATGTTGATGATATTGTAGTAAGATGATGAGGAGATACATAAGTTAGAAAATATAAATAAAAATAAAAAAATCTCATTGTCAACGAATTTGAAATAAAATGCTTGGGTAATTTGAAGTATGATTGGGGCATTCAAGTTGTGAGGTCGAAACATGGTATATTTATCTCCCAGCAGAAATATATTCTTAATCTTCTCAAGGAAACATAAATTCTTGGATTTAAAACCATTGATAATCCTGTAAAGGTGAATGTTAAAGTGGATGAAAGTAATGAAAGTCCTCTAGTGGATATTAGTGATTGGTTGGTTGGTTGATATATTTGTCTCACACCCATCCTGACATTGCATATGATATTAGTTTGATGAGACAATTTATGTATTCGTCGTGAGAGCCTCATTAGAAGCAGTTTATCGAATTTTTCGTTACTTAAAATCATCACCAGGTAAAGGACTGTTGTTTTCTCAACATGATCACCTCACAATATAAGCTTATACAAATGTAGATTGGACGGTCCACGTTAGGTTATTGCACAATTGTGGGAGGTAATTTAGTTATATTGCATAGGAAGAAACAATCAATTGTCACCAGATGGGGTGATGTTTGACAATTAATACACAAAGGACAATGCTTCTTTAAGCCTTCTAAAACCAAAAAGGGGCACCTACTTCAAGGAGGTAAACTCAAGAGGATTCACTAAAAATATACAACATATTTGATGATATGTTGCTTTCAGTAGCAGCCTGTGGGGTACATGTGTGTAGGCAGCCATGCGTGAACCCCAAACAAGGATAATGAATGGCACAAGTGTCGGATAGTAGGCCAATGGAGACAAAAGTGGGGTGCGTGGGCGCCGTCCCCAAAGTGCACATGCGCCATGCCAAATGGGGTTATTCAACCACCCTCAAGCCAGCCTTTGGGGTTGACCGCTCCTAATGGTCGATTTAGGGTAGCCAAACCACCGCTTTGGCCACAACGATGGTTCGACCACCCTTAATGGCCAATTTAAAGGTGGCCGAACCACCCCATTAGCCACTCTTGCGACTTGCAAACAAATAATAAATATTATTTGCCTAGAAAAAGAATAAAGAATTTTTTGAGTGGGCTGACCAGAATTATATCAACTCCTCTTGGTAAAAACCTCACCAAAATTAGTCCAACAATCATAGAATGAAGAGGATCAAACGTTACCAGCTCCCACTCTCCCGGATCAGTAAGTGGTTTAAAGTTCATTCTATGAGAAGGGAAGAATTTGGGAGGGGAAGGCGAACACCATTTCATACATTTGATTTTATGACAATCTTGAGAAAATTATGGAAGGCAGACCGACCCCC
>FXXK01001350.1:35387-89281 GCA_900184695.1 Betula pendula
CCCCCCCTCCCCCCAATGTTAGATTTATTTAATATAAATAAATAAAATAATTATTTTAGATATTTCAAATAATCATGAATTATATTTACGTTAAAGATTTGGTTGTTACAAAATAAATGAATATGTTATTTAAGTTTTTGTGGTTACAAAAGAATTAATATGATATTATAGTGTCCATTAAAATTGGTTTTGATGGCTACATTTTATGATCATTGGATCATTGGATATGTCGAAAAATTATTATAAATATGACCATATAGTCATATGCAAATGACACACACAAGCATATAATTTCTTTATTGTTTCTTACAAATTTCTTTTGTCTAAATTCTCCATAACGGTGTTTCTTGTTATTCTAGAGTAGCATTTGGGCTTCATTGTATCCTGAAAACTATTTTGTCAAATCCCTTAGCACTTAGAAAGGGGACAAAATACGTTCTAAAGATATTGTCATTGTGATCAAGCCTTGAAGTCCTAATTATTTTATTGCTTTCATATTTCCCTATTTTTATTCTATTTATCCAACAGTTTAGAACGTATTTTGATATATGGAGGCATTGTCATCATTTAGAGTGATGAATTAATTAAACTTCATCTTGATCGCTTTGACGGGCAAAAGAATATTTTATTCATTGATTTTGTTTTATATATTACAAAGTGAAATTTTATATACATTCTTTAGGACAAGAATTTTTTGCTAATTAAATTTTCTTGTTCTCTAGTAAATATCTTTTCATTTTTCTTCTTAGTCTTTTACACTAAAATAAAGGAGAAAATGCGAAAGCCACAAAAAAACATTGTTTGGCATATAGCTAAGAGAGGCACAGAAAGAAGAGGATTTTCTCGGAAAACATAATTGGAAAAGAAAGTTGAAGCGAAACACCCAAATTTATCAAACATGCTCATATTCTCAAGTATTCAGAGGTATGATGATTCAAACATTTGTTTGTTTTTTGAATAGTACTACAACCATTGAGCAACAGAATTGGTTTTAGTATGCATTTCCTCATTGTTTAATTATATCATAAAAATGAATATAATTTAAAGTGGCTATGTGAATAAAATTTTTTGAGTAATTATTCCATGTAATTACATGCATAATATTGATGGCATAGTTTAAAATTATTGGATTTTCTTTTGTGCTTAAATCCTTCTAAGAAATTTTAAAATATGTCATTTATAATTTTTTGAAGATGCATGTTATAATGTTTATAATTGTTTATAAGACATGACCTTAATATGATTGCACATGAGACACATATTTATTATTGAATCATGTGATTATGATGAGTTAAGCATTAAGGTCAGTTTGTGAAGATGATTTTATTTTTTGTAAAATGTGTTTACAAATTCATGAAATAAATTCTCATTACACCTAAACAAAATGACTTGGACTTTCTAAATCTTTGAAGAGATTGAAAGTGTGGGAGTGTCTAACTTATGTTAGAAAATTGGTCCTTAAAAGACCAAGATTTAATTCTTTTTTTTTTTTTAGATGTGTTTTATTGGTTATTCTTGTAATAACATGAAATGATATATTTAAATTGTTGGGTGGTGAGAAAATTGAGGATATTATTTGTACTCCTAATAATTTGATAATAATGTTTATATTATCATTTATTGGTATGGAGTAACCCTCAATGAATAAAATATACTAAAAGTTTTTCTCCTAATTTTGACATGAATAATATGGAAGAGGCGGATGTGATCTTACGGATCATGATTGTGAGGATAATCTATAGTTTACCCTTGACACAATCTCATTACATTGAGAAAATGATCAAAAAGTATGGTCATGAAGACCAAAAGCTAGTCTCAACTCCATATGATACAAGTCATTGGAATGTGTAAATCACAACTAGAGTATGCTAGTGTGATTAGGAGACTAATATATGTTATGCATTGTATTAGAATTGATATAGTATTTGTTATTGGCATGCTAAATAGATTTACTAGCAATCCAGGTAAAGAACACTGGAATAATATCCCCAGAGTTCTAAGATATCTAATGAAGACTGAATTATGGTCTACATTATCAAAGAGAACCCGTTGTATTAGAATGATACAATGATGCAAGTTGTATAATCTAATTCTAAGTCTACAAGAGGATATATCTTTACATTAGAAGGGGTTGTGATTTCATAGGAATCAAAGAAGCAAATATGTATAACTCATTCCACTATGGAATCTGATTTTGTTGCTTTGACAGCTATTTGAAAAGAAGCGAAATGACTTATAAATTTGTTGGTAGACGTACCACTTTGGACAAAGTCATTTCCTGTTGTGACGATTTATTGTAATAGTGAGTCAACCTTGCGAGCAGCAACAAGCAAGACGTACAACAATAAATCAAGGCATATTAGCCTAAGACACAATTATGTGCATGAATTACTCGATGATTGAGTAATAACAGTTGAATATGTATATCAATCCCAAAATTATGCGGATCTGCTAATAAAGGGCATTGCAAGGGAAATGATTTACAAAACATTTAAGGGAATAAGGTTAGGGTATATAAAGTGAAATCACCTACGATGAGAACTCAACTTCGGTTTTGAAATATAGGCAAGGTTCAATNAGACACATATTTATTATTGAATCATGTGATTATGATGAGTTAAGCATTAAGGTCAGTTTGTGAAGATGATTTTATTTTTTGTAAAATGTGTTTACAAATTCATAGAATAAATTCTCATTACACCTAAACAAAATGACTTGGACTTTCTAAATCTTTGAAGAGATTGAAAGTGTGGGAGTGTCTAACTTATGTTAAAAAATTGGTTCTTAAAAGACCAAGATTTAATTCTTTTTTTTTTTTAAGATGTGTTTTATTGGTTATTCTTGTAATAACATGAAATGATATATTTAAATTGTTGGGTGGTGAGAAAATTGAGGATATTATTTGTACTCCTAGTAATTTGATAATAATGTTTATATTATCATTTATTGGTATGGAGTAACCCTCAATGAATAAAATATACTAAAAGTTTTTCTCCTAATTTTGACATGAATAATATGGAAGAGGCTGATGTGATCTTACGGATCATGATTGTGAGGATAATCTATAGTTTACCCTTGACACAATCTCATTACATTGAGAAAATGATCAAAAAGTATGGTCATGAAGACCAAAAGCCAGTCCCAACTCCATATGATACAAGTCATTGGAATGTGTAAATCACAACTAGAGTATGCTAGTGTGATTAGGAGACTAATATATGTTATGCATTGTATTAGAATTGATATAGTATTTGCTATTGGCATGCTAAATAGATTTACTAGCAATCCAGGTAAAGAACACTGGAATAATATCCCCAGAGTTCTAAGATATCTAATGAAGACTATGAATTATGGTCTACATTATCAAAGAGAACCCATTGTATTAGAATGATACAATGATGCAAGTTGTAGAATCTAATTCTAAGTCTACAAGAAGATATATCTTTACATTAGAAGGGGTTGTGATTTCATAGGAATCAAAGAAGCAAATATGTATAACTCATTCCACTATGGAATCTGATTTTGTTGCTTTAACAGCTATTTGAAAAGAAGCGAAATGACTTATAAATTTGTTGGTAGACGTACCACTTTGGACAAAGTCATTTCCTGTTGTGACGATTTATTGTAATAGTGAGTCAACTTTGCGAGCAGCAACAAGCAAGACGTACAACAATAAATCAAGGCATATTAGCCTAAGACACAATTATGTGCATGAATTACTCGATGATTGAGTAATAACAGTTGAATATGTATATCAATCCCAAAATTATGCGGATTTGCTAATAAAGGGCATTGCAAGGGAAATGATTTACAAAACATTTAAGGGAATGAGGTTAGGGTATATAAAGTGAAATCACCTACGATGAGAACTCAACTTCGGTTTTGAAATATAGGCAAGGTTCAATGGGTATTAACAAGTCGATAGAGTGATTATGATTAAAAACACTATAAATTTTAAAAGGACTTATATCCTTTTAAAAGTTCAATTCCATATAGATGTATTATAGTGTTATAATGTTCCTGAAGATTAAAGAATGAGTTTAACTCTAAATAAAGTTTATAGACAAAATTGTCGAGGTGAAACAGAATCACCTTAGATGAACTTATGTATGTGAGAGTGGAAGTGGGATCGCTTCCTATGGTATTAACCATACCTAGAGCTCTTATGAAACTGGGATATTGCACAGGGTTATAAAAGTGCAAGCAAAGAGAAATACTTGAAGAATCAGAAAATAAACGCGTGTGATATATCCAACTAGTCTAATAAGGTCATCAGTTCAAGATTCATTCACTGATCACCTTGACATAGTCTTGATATATTTACACTAGGTGAAGGTTCAAGTCCAAAAGACATCTTCATTGAAGCGACTTATTTTTGTCAAAATGCTCAAAAGTTTTTTATTTTACTATTTTCAAAATTATTTGAAATAGTGAGGAATTGTTAGATTTATTTAATATAAATAAATAAAATAATTATTTTGGATATTTCAAATAATTATGAATTATATTTACTTTAAAGATTTGGTGATTACAAAAGAAATTAATATATTATTTAAGTTTTTTTGTGGTTACAAAAGAATTAATATGATATTATAGTGTTCATTAAAATTGGTTTTGGTGGTTACATTTTGTGACCATTGGATCAAATGATTTTGGATCATTAAATGTATCGAAAAATTATTATAAATATGACCCTATAATCATATGCAAATGACACACACAAGCATATAATTTCTTTATTGCTTTTTACAAATTTCTTTTATGCCAATTCGCCATAAGAGTGTTTCTTGTTATTCTAGAAAGTGCTATTCTAAAGTAACATTTGAGCTTCATTGTATCCTGAGAACTTTTTTGTCAAGTCCCTTAACACTTACAAAGAGGACAGAATACGTTCTAAAGATATTATCATTGTGATCAAACCTTGAAATCTTAATTATTTTATTATTTATTTTATTGCCTTCATATTTCCCGATTTTCATTCTATTTATCCAACACTCAATATCATGAGAATCGTAGGAGAGTGTAGAAACAAAAAATCTCTTTGTTAGTAAAAAAACAAAAACACAAGTCCATGATTTGGCTTTTAAACATAGCTACTCAACCAGCATCATGAAAATTCACTCTCAAAGAAATGTCCTTCCATACAACAGAGGTACAGGTTGCCTCCACAATTTCATTGCAAGGAAGTAGGGGAAACAAAATTCTGTATCAACAACACCCATCAGACGATGTGTGATGTAACCGGAGAAAAAAACAAAAAAACAAAAAAAAAAATTTACTTCAGCGGTTGCCCCTAACAAGCCAAAAATATAATGAAAAGGGCAAGCAAACCATACTAGCCATCTTCCTGTCCAGAAGCCTCAGCTTCTCAAATTATTCTGTAGTCCTTTCTCTCAATCGCAAGCCTTCTCCCAGTCATCAACCACCTCAGACATTTCTGTTCCACTAAAATTACCTTGATGCTGCCCTGCTGAATTTGAACCACTTTCATCCGATTCCAAGACTGAACCTGAACTACTTCCTGCCTGTTTTCCAGGATCCTCAGTTCTGAGAGATGCAGCAGATGAACTCAAAGACGTTTCAGAGTCTAGGACACTCCACCGATTTAATGATGCAGCAATTGGCGCTTCTTTTTTCCACACAGATGCCTGAATATCTGCAGAACCACCAGACCACTCTTCATCACCCCATAAACCTTCCTTCCAACCAGGCTCCTGAACAATAGCCTTCTTCCATGGGTTACCCTTCTGAGCTGCAACTGCTCCCCCCCAGGCACTAGTAGCCGATGATGATGATGCTGCTACACCACCATTTGGGAGAACCACAACAGCTCCATGATATACTGATCCATGATCCAATCTCCTCATAGCAGTGGCTGCTCGGGCAGGATCACTAAATACAGCCAATGCATTCTTGTCATTAGGCCAAACTAGTTCACATTCCCCGCCAAACCTCAAGACCAATGCACTTATATTGGTATCTCTTGGCAAATCGAGAAAAGAAACAACCAGTCTAGGATCCATGTCAACCAAAGGATCAAAAGCTGGAGGATGGGATGAGTTTACAGTGGTGGAAACCTTAAACCCAATCACTCGAGAAGGGGCTTTCGATCTGGGTGTAACATGAACCACAATAAAACGCTTTGGCTCCCAACCAACAGAATCAACAACAAGCTTCCATCTCTCGGCAATCAGCTTCACTGCATCTCTCTTATCCTTCGGCATCGGACAGAAAACATGAACCTTAAGACCAGTTGTAGTTCCTCTGCTCTTGCCAAGTACCAAGAACTTACATCTCTCCTCCACAGACAATACCCACTTTGGATCACGTCTATAGAGATCTGCAAGAACTTCAGAAACAACAGAATTCTCACCAAAATGAAGAGCTTCCAAGTTTGGAGGAGTAATATCAAAAGCATCAGCTAGAACCCGTTTTCGTTCCAACTTAGCACAGTCATCATCACACGTGAGCTTCCTCTGTCCAAGTGGAATTTTCTTTCCAGTTGCTTCCACTGGTTGAAGCGGCACTGGCAACTTTTGGATAATGGAAGCTTCATATACAGTATCAGCACTAAAACCCCCATTGCTGCCTCCAGCATCACAAGGAACAGTTGCTGTTAACCGGCCACAAGAACAAGTGATTGTTACAGTGAAATCGCATCTTACATCAGGACAAGGAGCAGAAGGGTGACAAGGCTCTTTACAAGTATGCCGACAATCTCTCCTAGGAGCACCACATGTCTGCCTACACGAAGTTCTCAAACCTGGTAGAGGCCCAGGTGAAGAATCACAAGGCTGTGGGTGACAAGTTCTGCCACAGGCATGCATTCCACACTGCCGGGTCTTCCCACAAAGCTGGTTACATCTGATATCCTTTGAACCACAAGGTATGTTCCTAAGGACAACATGCCCACCAATGCATTCCTTTGCTATAGGCACAGAACAAGGCGGGCAGTCCCCAAAGTGACAGCTGTGAGAAGATGAATGGCCACAAGGCTGAGGAACTGAACATGGGAGCTGACATGAAGGAGGAGGTGTGCCGCAAGGCAATGGAGGAGGGATTGAAGTTCTCCCACACGCACACGTCAAATCAGAGAAAATTGTTTCAAGGCAAGGAGGGCAATGGCCACTATGACACAGCGATTCACAAGAATGCTGCCCACACCTCAGCTTCTTCTCACATGGCATCGAGCAGAAATGTGGATCCCAATCCCCAGAGAGAAGATTGTTTGAATTAGAGTGCGGGCAGCACCGCTCACTACACCTGTGCCTTCCACAATTCTTCTTCCGCCCACAAGGCTTATCACAAGTAAATTTCTCCTCCATTGTTGTTTTGAAACATTCTACAGTTCGAGAGGTTGATCCGCAACGGCATTTTTGAGAAACTTTAAGCAAACATGGTGGACAATCCCCAGCATGGCACACCTCTGTACAATGGTGCATCCCACAAGGAAGGGGCTTGCCACATTTTTCAGAACAGGTTGGAATGGGGTCCAAACAGCTCAGCCGTTCCTGCTGCAAGCTTGTTTTCCCACAGTAGCATGTCTTAACCCTGCTCGGCATTAACTCACACTCTCCACAAGAGCCTGGATGGCAAATGTCATAGCAGACATGATTACCACATATAAGCTTCCTTCCGCAAGTTGAAACACAAGAAAAAACACCATCCTCTGTTTTCACCTTTCCCTTCACAGCCATGTCTCCACAAAGAACAACCTCCACCTTCTTCTTGCAGAAACAAGGAGCATTGACAAGAACCTGACAAGGATCACAAGGACCCACATGGCAGGTTCGCTGACACCTGTGACGCATGCACTCGAGAAGCTTGTCACAGCGCTGACCACAAGTAAGAACAGACTTCCGATCAGAGCACCGTGTCGTAATTGTTTTCTTCCCACACGGGCACAAATGTGGCGGGGCAAATGCCTTACAAGGAGGGCATGGACCTGGGTGGCATTGCAAAACACAAATATGTGGGCAAAGATCCTCCTCACTCTCTCCCGGACGCAGAAGCTCCCTTTCAAGTGGCTTCCCACATGGTTCTCCACATGAATGCGGGGTCAAATACAGATCGGAAGGTGGGTCTGGCCTCTTCCCACAAAAGCAAACATACCGAATCTCCTTCAACAATGTAAGCTGGACCGACTGACATCCAGGACACCTCCAATTAAATCCCTGACTCTTCTCCGCCGACAAGTCAACAGAAGTAGGCGCCCGAGCCCATTTCTTGATACAAGTCAGATGGAAAATAGAGTAACAGCTCGAGCAAGACCATATGGGTGCTGACCTCCGCACCATATCATAACAAATCATGCATTCAACAGTGCTCTTAATCAGCTTCTCCTGAATTTCTTGCACAAGCTGAGGTAACTTAGAGTCCTTCAATCCCTTTTCCACCTGACTCTCCCTTTCCCTCTCCTTCTCCTTCTCCTTCTCCTTCTCCCTCTCCCCATCCCTCTTCTGATACACAGATCGACCCATGTAACCCCTCGGACCGTTATTCCTTCTAGGCCGACTCTCAGGCGGAGAAGAACCATAATTTGAGTCCTCAACAGTACCGTGGTTCGAATTGAAGCTCAATGGTGGGTTTGGGTTTGGGTTTGGGTTTGGGTTGGGGTTTGGGTTGGGATTTGGGTTGGGGTTTGGGTTTGGGTTTTGGGTTGGATTGGGGTTCGGGTTCGGGTTCAGGTTCAGATTCAGGTTCACGACGGTGGTGGGAGTGGATCCTCTCGGGACCCACTGGTGACGAACGCCTTGGGCAGGAAATCTAGTCCTATCCCTTCGATCATTTCGAGCTTGAGAGCTCATATTCTCCGAAGCCAAACACCCAAAGCTTGTATCCACCGACTACGAACCAAACTCTTCCCACCCAAGCACAAACACAATACCTAGATTCTATAACTGCAACAAAAAATGAGCATTTCATCAAAGGCGGTTGATCGAATCATACATACGATGGCCCAAAATATAAAACCCTAACCATTTGCCTAGAGAATCAGTGAAAAAGTGAATGAAACTACTTTTGACATCCTACACACAGCAGAAATAATCGTAAAATCAGCTAAAAAGCGTCCAAAATCCCAATTTTCAAACAGTTCCCTCCCCCAATTTTCTAGACAACCAAACAGATCATAATTCCAATAATAAAAAAAAAAGGCCCAAACCTTGCTGAAACCAACAGAAGAATTTGAAACAACTTGAAACACCGAATACGAAATATGCCAATAAATACCTGCTCGACGAGAAAATGTGCGGTGCTTCTTCAAGTTAAATAGCTTTTGTGGGTGTTCCTGACGACCCGACCCGACAAAACTTGTGGGATGGGTCAGAGATTGGATGCTATAATCCTATATATATGTATATATAGAGGAGGATAGAGAATAACTGCCTTGGAGCCGAAGGAAGTGTTGGGACCACTTTTAGTCCTAGTCCAACGTCAAGATAATCGCCTGCGGTGCGGACCAGTGTGCGACTTTTGCTTGTCAAATGTGGGTTGCGACTGCGTGGTGGCTACTCTACCTTGCATGATACACGAAGGGGTGGCCCATTTGGAGGAGTCTTTTGGGCTATGTTTCTGTTAACGGGCTTCGACGGTTGTAGTTGATGAATTGAGGCCCCAACGGAGAACAAATTTGAAAACAAATTTCACCTTGGAAGTTCACATAAAGCTCCAAATTTGAGGATAAGTGATGATATTTAGTAGATTGTTATATGATTGAAATGACGTGACAATGAAAAAAAGTTTTTTTTTATCAATAAGGGTTTGAAAAAAAAAATCAATTGGTAATTTTCACTGTTACATCATCCTAATTGTATGACAGTATGGTCTGGCATTTTTTTTTCTCTCTAGAGCGTTTCTCTGACGTCTAGAGGAGAAGGAGATTTTTCGGGGTCTATCCAGACCTGCGAAGACCTGCGAAGGGTTGATTACACAAGCTTTTTTGACACTCTGCCTACAGCTCTCAATGGGCACCACAGCGGAAGACTTAGCGAAGCGATGGGGAAGGTTTTCGTTGATGGATGAGGAAGCCGAGGAAGTTGAGATAGCAACAACGGAATTGGAAGCGATAACAAACAAGGGACGATCTTGTCTGGTGGGAAAACTTGTCGCGGATAGAGTGATCAGCAAAGAAACTATCCGGAAAACTTTGATGAAAGGTTGGTTGCCTAGGGGTACCACTTCATTCAGAGTCCTTGGGGAAAATCTTTTCCTGGTCGAGTTTGAGGATGAATGGGATAAGATGAGGGTATTGGAGGGTAGGCCATGGATTTTTGAAGGAAATCTCTTTTCAATGGAAGATTTCAATGGCCTCACTCCACCTAATCAAATGGATTTCGACAAAGCATCTTTCTGGATTAGAATGTATAACCTCCCCTTGGCTTGTATGGGCAAGGATATAGGGTTCCGTATTGGGGCCTCCATGGGAGTGGTGGAGGAGGTTGATACGGCTGACGATGGCGTCGGATGGGGTGAATACTTGCGCGTTAGAATCAAAATTGATCTGTCAAAGCCTTTGTCGCGGGGACGTTTGCTCAAGATCCCCGGTAAAACCGTGTGGATTGCCTTCCAGTACGAGAAAATCCCTATTTTCTGTTTCAAATGTGGCATTATACGCCATGGAGAGGCTGGATGCTTGAAGGCTGGAGGGCGGCGATTTCCAGGGAAAGAGGACGGGCAACAATTTGGGCCATGGTTGAGAGCTCAATCACCCAAACGATGGCATGGAGCAGGGCGTCCGAGAACCAACAATGATCCCGACACCTACTCAACCCGATCCAGCAAGAGGGAGGGGGGCTATCACCATGGTCCGGTTGATCGACGGCCAGAGGACGACTCGGAGGGGGGATATTCCGGCGACCATAGGGCTGCGTTCACGGCCGTTCAGGAGGACGCTCTCTCCGGCGCAAATACTGCGGCATTCAATGCAGATCATGGGGGAGGATTTTTAGGCGTCAATGGGGTGGCCTTTAATGCGGATCAGAGCCATAACGGGGGACAAAAGATCTCACAAGGAAATTTTACTTTTGGGGCTACACAGGATGATTTAATGCAGGAGCAGAGGGGGGCCGTGTTTCACGGTGATAACGGTCAGCTGGGAGGAGGTGATTTTGGGCGTGATCCTCACGGGTGTATGGAGGGATGCAGAATTCAGATCACTGATCTGCTGGGAGGAGAAGATCTCGGCGCACAAGGTGGAATCCCCAAAGATTTTCACTCAACCATTTCTCATATGGAGAATTTGCAGAATCAAGGGGCAACATCTGGCAGCGTATTTCAGGAGGATGAAATTGGAGCAGACGTGAAGGAGGTTGAGAATGGGAAAGGCAAAGGAGTGATTAAAGGCATGCCTTTATCACCAAAAATCCCCCAGCTGTATGATGTACACGTGGAGGAGATGGAGGACAATCTAGTCATTTCAAGGGACAAAGCATTTAAGGGGAAGGTGGGGCACAGTGACAATGAAGAATATCTTGATCCTACGGCTGCTCATGAGTTAGAAACATTTATTCCAAATCCTTCAGATTTCAAAGCACTTAACAACGGTGTCCCCACTACACAGTCAGCATTCAAGGGCAGCATGGGAAATTTTCATAAGGACTCCGGGACACACAGAGTGCCTCCATCCAGGCAAGCTGTTCACGCCCTAACAACTGGAAGCGTTGGTAATACAAGAAGAGGCTGGAAAAAACGTGCTCGGGTGGGACATCTGGTGACTAATTGCGAAGCCCAAGCTTGTTCTCTACCTGGAAAAAGGAAGACCCAAGTGGGGAGGGATACCACAGGGGACGTGGGGAGGAAAAAACAATGTTGTAAGGGGACAGTGCAGGAAAAAGAATGTAACCAGGAATTGGCGGAGGCTGTTGCACAGCCCCGCCAGTCGTTATGAATGTACTAAGCTGGAACTGCCGAGGGCTTGGGAACTCTCGGACAGTTCGTGAACTTTGCCATTTGGTGAAGGATAAGAAGCCCATGATGGTTTTCTTAATGGAAACCAAGTTGATGAATAATCGTTTTGATTCAATAAAGAATAAAATTGGATATGATGGTTGTTTTGTAGTGGATAGTGTTGGGAGAAGCGGTGGCTTGGCTCTCTTTTGGAAAGAAGAATTCCATGTAACAATTCAGAATTATAGTCGCCGTCATATTAATGCGATTATTAAGATTCCCAGAACTGGTGTTGAATGGAAATTCACAGGTTTTTATGGTCATCCAGAGACGGCAAAGCGTTGTGAAGCATGGAGCTTATTGCGACATTTGAAAAATTTTTCCCCTGAGGCTTGGCTCTGTGTGGGCGATTTTAATGAAATTCTGTCTGATTCCGAAAAATTTGGAGGAGCACGAAAACCTCGGGGCCAGATGGCTGAGTTTAGGAGGACTTTGGAGCATTGTCAATTAAGTGACCTCGGCTTCTCTGGACCGAAATTCACTTGGTGCAACCATCGGGGAGGTAACCACTTCACAAAAGAAAGATTGGACAGGGCAACAGGCAACAAGGAGTGGTGTGACTTATTTTCCCATTTTCATGTGGCGATATTGGCGGCGAGAAGGTCAGATCACGCCCCTCTACTCATTTCATTTTCTTCAGAAGGGAACCGGGCCCGAAAAAGGAAGCACATTTTCAGATACGAAGCTTGTTGGGAACGCAAGAAAGAATTCAAAGAAGTCATTAAAAAGGTATGGAAGGTAAAAAGCAGGCAGGATAATGCTTGGGATACTGTCAAGGAAAAAATCAAAAAATGTCAGCAAGAAATTTCCAAATGGCATGGGTTGCAAAAAGGGCAAACGGAGAAACTTATCTCTCAGAAAACTAAACTTTTGGAGGAGTTACAAGACGGGGACGGCTTGCTGGATTTGGACAACATCCACACTCTCCAACAGGAAGTCGATGAATTGCTGGAACAGGAAGATTTGAAATGGAGGCAAAGGGCAAAGGAAAACTGGCTAAAATATGGCGACAAAAATTCGAAATATTTCCATGCTTGTGCCAATCACAGACGGCGCACCAATCAAATTAGCCAGATTCTAGATGAGGATGGGAGATTATGTACTACCCAGGATGACATTGAACAGGCTTTTCAAAGATACTTCCAGAATATCTTATCCTCAGTCCCGCCGACTGGTGTGGAGGGATGTTTGTCTGTGTTACCCTCCAAAGTTACTGCAGGTATGAACGCGAGTTTACTCAAAGTTTTTACCAGGGAGGAAGTAAGTTATGCACTTAATCAAATGGCGCCTCTAAAAGCACCGGGACCAGATGGATTTTCAGCTGACTTTTTCCAGGAACACTGGGCAACTATAGGTGATGAGGTATGTGCTGCAGTCCTTGGTTTTCTAAACAATGGGTATATGGATGCAGATATAAATGCAACTTTCATCGCTTTGATTCCAAAAAAAATATCTCCTACCTCAGTGACCGAGTTCAGACCGATTAGCCTGTGTAATGTCATCTACAAAATTATTTCCAAGATTCTGGCTAATAGGTTAAAAGGGATCCTCTCACAAATTATCTCCTCCAACCAGAGCGCCTTCATTCCTGGACGGCTGATTACTGACAACGTTCTTGCGGCCTATGAGACTCTCCACTCGATGCACACCAGGCTTTGGGGAAAGGTGGGACATATGGCTCTGAAGCTTGATATGAGTAAAGCCTATGACCGAGTTGAATGGAAGTTCTTGGAGGCTGTCATGCACAAGATGGGTTTTGATTCCAAATGGATAGCGATGATAATGACCTGCGTCCGGACGGTGACTTATTCAGTTCTTGTTAATGGTCAACCTGTGGGGCGTATTATTCCAACCAGAGGCATCAGACAAGGGGATCCTCTATCCCCTTATTTATTCATACTATGTGCCGAGGCATTGAGCGCTCTTCTACACCATGCGGAACAGTCAGGTTACTTGTCAGGTGTTCCAACATCCAAACATGGCCCAAGGTTAAACCATTTATTTTTCGCTGATGATAGCTTACTTTTTTGTAAGGCTACCTCTACAGATTGGCACCGGTTGTCTCTTATTCTGGATCGGTATGAAAAGGCTTCTGGACAGAAATTGAATAAAGACAAAACTGCCATTTTCTTCAGCAGAAATACCAGTCAGGAAGCAAGGGATCTCATTCTCCACTTATCAGGAATCCCGGATACCCAACGTTTCGATACATATCTGGGTTTACCGGCCCTTGTGGGCAAATCCAGGTCCAGGGAATTTCAATACATAAAAGACAGAGTGTGGAAACGGCTGAATGATTGGAAATCGAAATTTCTTTCCCAAGCTGGAAAAGAAGTACTGATTAAAGCCGTGATACAAGCTATTCCCACTTACAGTATGAGCATCTTCGCTCTCCCAAAGGAACTATGTCAGGACCTCAATTCGATTATGCAAAAGTTTTGGTGGGGCCATAAGGAAAACTTATCCAAAATCCATTGGATGAGTTGGGAGAAAATGGGGTTCTCCAAATCTAAAGGGGGGATGGGTTTTCGTGATCTACTATGTTTCAACAAAGCACTCCTAGCTAAACAATGTTGGCGCCTATTACAAGATCCTAACAGTTTGGCCGCTCGCATACTAAAGGCCAAATACTTTCCTACGGATTCACTGATGGATGTGGCAATGTGCAAGCGACCCTCATTTGTCCTGGCGGAGTATATGTTCAGCTAGGGATCTATTACATGAGGGGTTAATCTGGAGGATTGGTGATGGTAATACGGTCAAAATATGGACAGATAAATGGCTGCCAACTCCTACAACTTTTTCTGTTCAAACCTCACGGAGGATTTTGGCAGCGGAGGCAAAAGTGGTGGAATTGATTGACCTGGATACGAAATGGTGGAATTTACCCCTTATTTCCACTATTTTCAACCCCGAAGAGGCAGATATTATTTGCAAGATTCCCCTCAGTCGTTACGGGCAAAAAGATGTTTTGTGTTGGCGGGGTACTTCAACTGGTGAATTTACAGTTCGTAGTGCCTATCACCTTGCAAAAGAGAAAACAGAGAGTCTCCGAGGGGAAAGCTCAAGAGGGAATGGATGCAGCAATATTTGGAATGTTATCTGGAATCTCCGTATTCCGAACACTATCAAAATGTTCCTGTGGCGGGCATGTCATGACATCATCCCAACAAGGGTGAATTTGCAGAAGAAAGGTATTATTTTAGACCCCTCTTGTATTTTCTGCAATATGGAAGATGAGACTACCATGCATATTCTGTGGAACTGCCCCTCCTCCAATGATGTATGGGGGGCCGGTGCGAAGCGGTGGCAGAAATGGCCGAAGGGAGGAAACTCTTTCCTCGATCTTATGGAAGAACTGATTGATAGAAGTGAGGAAGAGGAAATAGCTTTATTTGCCACTCTTGCACGACGTATATGGCTTAGGAGAAATAAAGTGGTCCATGGGGGTGAATTTGAACACCCAAATATCCTTATCCAGGAGGCTACAAAGGCACATAACGACTTCTTTCTGGTTCATACAAAAGAAGGGACAGTGGACTCTTCTCAACAGATCTCTGAACCAATGCAGTGGAGTCCCCCACCGGAAGATACTTTAAAGGTAAACTGGGATGCTGCTTTAAACTCAACCCACAGGCGAATGGGAGTAGGTATTATTGTCAGGGATCATTTGGGGTTGGTGATTGCAGCGCGAAGCCAAACTATCGAGCTTTTTCCGGAACCAGTGGTGGCAGAAGCTATAGGGGCATTACATGCAGCTGAATTTAGCCGGGACCTCGGACTTCCTTCTATTGTTTTGGAGGGTGATTCACTCCAAGTGGTCAAAGCGGTAAAAGACACGGGACCCACCTGGAGCAGATATGGTCATATTGCAGCAGATATTCGCACAGTCCTCCAAGGTGTTGGAAATTGGCAAATTTGTCATACTAAGAGGGCTACCAATTTTGCTGCTCATGGACTAGCCAGAGAAGCGACTCTCAACGTCATAGATAGGGTATGGATGGAGGATATCCCAAATTGTATCCATGATGTTGTAATGTTAGAGCAACCTGCTCTGTTATCATAGAGTTCTCATCAAACTCTTGATTTTTCCGTATTGATCAATGAAACTTACTATTATTCAAAAAAAAAAAAAACAGATCCTAGCTATGGATTCAACATTAATTACTTACGGACATAGCACAAAATAAATAGCTTTTTTTTTTTTTTAAAAAAAAAACACTATACATTATCTAATTATGTATACGTACAAATGAAAATGAAACATATGTACACGATTAATTACAATCTACAGTCATTATGTATTTACAATCTAAAGCTCCTTCCAGGAAGATGCAATATGATCAACTTCTAACACAAGCTTTTCATAATGTAGAAAAAACAATACATGTACGTACGTGTTGAATAACATTACGTTCTTATTAGAGGTTAATTAACAAAGGACGTCGTCAATTCCAAAACACACCAAGAAAGTCCTCCATCTCCATGCAACATCTGCGAAGTTTCTTGACGTAATCAATCCAAAACTTGAAAGTGACAACTTTCTTAACTTCTTGTCAAAATCTGCATCAAGAAATAGAAATTTAATGGACGGATCAACTAAGGGGCTTGGAGTGCGAGCCCCCCATTTCTTTGAGTTGAAAAACATAAAAAAGGATATAAAAGATTTTTAAAAATTCTGTTTTAAAAATGGTCCTAAAAAATTCTAGAGCATCCAAACACCAAAAAAAAATCATCATATCACAATTATCATTTATTATTTCATAAAATTTAATGCTTAAAAATGGTCAAGTAAATATGCAATTTTGTAATGGGAAAAATGCAAAATCGGTCCATGTGGTTAACCTAAATTACAAATTACTTCTTGTAGTATAAGAAAAAACTCAGAGATCCCTATGATTGACCAAAATAACAAATCATTTCTTAAAGTAAATTTTTATTAGTCATTTTAACAGAAACCGTTAGTCTGCCAAGTCAAACCAACAAGGTGGCGTACTATTGTTAAAATGACTGACGTGACAAACTAACGGTTTTTGTTAAAATGACTGACCTAAATTTGCTTCAGGGAGTGATTTGTTTTTTTGGCCAACCACATGGATCTCTGAATTTTTTCTTATATTACAGGAAGTGATTTATAATTTAGGTCAACCACAAGGACCAAACACCAAACACAATAAATGATAAATCCAAGTTGAAGATTTTGAGGTGTAAAAATACTTTATCAGCCGAACTAATTACTCCTCCCTAAGGGTTGTCGATTTCACTTGCATTAGAGATTATGAGCTATTTTATAGTCATGATTTAATGATGTTACATCTAATGTTGTAAATAATGTCTTATCATTTAAATTTTTTGAATGATTTGTCGATATATTTATTATGTGGCTTTATCTGCACCTTTTTTTTTAAAAAAAAAAAAAAATCAAACGGGGAAAGGGTAAAAGGAAATGACAAAGTTAGGTCATTGAATTCCCACTAAATCATGTACACCAATACATATAATAACATTAGATCATGATCATAAAATGGCTCCCCTCCATTTCATTCCTCTTGCAATGGATTTGGCTTAGATGCTGCTGCTACTACTACTGCTACTACTGCTGCTGCTGCTACTGCTGCTGCTGCTACTACTGCTTCTTCTGCTGCTGCTGCTGCTGCTACTACTGCTACTGCTACTACTACTATTACTGCTACTGCTACTGCTACTGCTACTACTATTACTGCTACTGTTACTGTTACTACTGTTGCTGCTGCTGTTGCTGCTGCTACTGCTATTACTACTGCTACTGCTACTGCTACTACTACTGCTGCTGCTGCTATTACTGCTACTGCAATTATTACAACTACTACTGTTGCTACTGCTATTGCTACTAGTAGTACTACTAGTACTAGTACTATTGCTGCTATTACTGCTACTGCAACTACTACAACTACTGCTGCTGCTGCTGCTGCTACTACTACTACTGCTGCTGCTACTAATAGTACTACTAGTACTAGTACTATTGCTGCTGCTACTGCTACTACTACTCCTGCTGCTACTGCTATTATTGTTATTGCTACTGCTATTATTGCTACTGCAACTACTACTACTGCTGCTGCTACTACTACTAAAAAAGAAAAAGAAAGTTTTTTCAACTGTTTAGATAACAAAGAGAGAGAGTAAAATAAAATTTAAATAGTTTAAAAAACTACATAAAATCTGTAGGCTTTTTTTACCTTACCGAACCTAAGCCAAATTCTCATCCAATAGTATCAAGTTTATCAACTTCAGCCCCTTTAAAATCCCCACTTTCCCCCCAATCCTCGTGCATCTCTCTCTCTCTCTCTCCCAGGACAAAGTTACAACCAAAGAAGAAGGAGATCACTTTGTCACAAAAACATGGGGAGTTTGGCGGGACATGTTGCACCAGGCATTGGCTTCTTTGTTATCGGTTTATGGCACCTCTTTAACCACATCAAGCTCCATGCTCAGCACCCAACTCCTTACACCTCTCCTCCATGGTTTCCCACCTCCACATTCAAGTACTTGGAGCTCATCTTCATCATCATCGGCAGCTGCGCCTCCATAGCCGTTGAACTCTTCATCGGCCCTGACCGCCACCAACCGCTCGACCCCGACGGAACCATCCCCTCCAACCACCTCCGTAACTTCGAACACTCCTCCATCTCAATGACTTTACTCCTCTACGCTGCCTTCGCTATACTTCTTGACCGACATCGAATAATCGCCAAAGCTCAATATGGGCTGACCCTACTACTCGGGGCCATAGCCTTTGCGCAAGAGCTTCTTCTTTTTCACCTTCACTCAACTGACCACATGGGCCCAGAAGGCCAATACCACTTGCTTCTGCAATTTGTTGTTTTTATTTCCTTGGCCACCACTCTTATGGGAATTGCTCTCCCTCAGAGTTTCTTGGTCAGCTTTGTACGGTCGGTCAGCATATTATTCCAAGGCGTTTGGTTTATTGTCATGGGGTTCATGCTTTGGACGCCGGAATTGATTCCCAAAGGTTGCTTCATGCACGTTGAAGATGGTCGGAAAATGGTCAGGTGCTCCGGGGAAGAATCTCTCCATCGTGCTATATCGTTGATAAACATTCAGTTCAGCTGGTTCTTGATTTCAATCACTGTTTTTGCAGTGTGCTTCTATTTGGTTTTGGTTAGAGCTTATAGCGGCGAAAAGGTGCAGTATGTTTCAATATTGACGAAGGAAGAGGAGCAAGAAAAAGATTGTGATGATCTTGAAATATCCCAAAAGAAAACCAAAGTTGGAAATTCAATGAGCTTTATTCAATTGGGAAAAGCCTTTTAATTATTCCATCTATATATACAGAAAGGTAGAAGATTAAAAAATGTGATTAGGAATTGTGTACAAAAGTATAAGATTAATGGTGGGATCGATCCCCCTTTGTTTTGCAATTGCAATGATGTCGCTTGAATCCACAAATCTAACAAAACAACACAGGTTGTGTTGTTAACGTGTTTTTAAGAATTATATATATATTTTTTAAAGTGTTTTGATATGATATAAATGTGAAGAATGTTTATTTTGATTTTAAGAGTATTTTGTGTTAGATTATTTGTTTATGTTTTTGTTTGATAAAAAAAATATATATATAAGGAAGAAGAGAGAGATCGAACGAGAGAGGAGAGACAGAGAAATGATTTGAAAAATTATGCATAGATCTACAATACCTGTCTAAATGATTAGTCACGAAGTTTTTTGCCCGATCCTAATACTAGACTACCACGCCTGGCTAACTTATGGGCACAACCAATGCACCTTTTCAGTCCATCACAATTTGTTCAAATTCTTGGCTATTTTTTATTTATTTATTTTTTTGATTAAAAATTCTTGGCTATGTTAATGACCAGACAAGGAAAATAAAAAAATAAAAAAACTTTTGGTCCAAACATTTAGGAAAAGAAAAAATTGTGATATATACCATTAGTGAGCTGGTAAAGAGATATATATATATATCTTTTTTTTAATTATCTTATAATGTTAATATAGCAGTCATAACTAATTTTTGGACCTGTCTTTATTAAAAAAAAAAATCTAAAATTAGTTAAAACTATCACATCAGCATTGTGAGAGTAGTTGTGTGATAAAAATATAGTATATAACATTACTCATATTTTTTTATTCTAAAATGAGTAACGTTCCATATTACATTCACATCTCACTTTTATTTTACTCGATTGATGTGATCGTGTGTGCCCATTAACCTTTGGAATTTTATTTTTATTTTTAACAATTGTTGATTTAAGAGTTAATGAACACTTTCATATCAATTCAATAATATGAAAATGTAGAATGTAATATTTCTCTTTATTTATTGACTAATTAAAATCGGTAAGGAGAAAAAGAACGAAAATAACAAGATTGAGTAAGTACGAAAAAAAAAAGATAAAGGAAAAAAGAAAAGATAAAAAAACAAGATTTAGTAAGCAAAACGGTGCGGCTTGGGTGTATATGAAAGTGAAACTGCACAGTCCACGGTCACTTTTATACGACGTCGTTGCGAGCAAGTTCTCGTCTGGTCCTTTTAGGGTTCTGCAGAGCTCGAAGTTTCGGACTCTAATGGTGTCCGCGATTGCGGAAGTGTAAAATGGAGAACGCAGACTCCGATGAGCCCGAGAGGAAGCGGCCTCATTTGAACTCGGTGTCGTCCGCCATGGCTCGAAACTCCACCCCTTCGTCGCCCAACAACAAAAGCGTAAGCCCTCGTTTTTCCGATCGTTCTCTCCTTTCTACTGTTATTCTCTGTTTGAATCCCGAGAAAATAGGTAGGAAAATGATGAGTGAACGAAATTTTTTGAATTTTAGTTTTTCTCAGGTATATATTAATTCATTGGATTGTGCTTTTCAGTGATGATAACTGTAGAGGCATGAGAAAAAAAAGTTTCTTCATTGAATTGTTCTTAATTGCCCAATAAGAGATATTGTGTGCAATTCAGTGAAGTTGTGGTTGTGTTAACTGGCATATGATCATGCTGTGTTTGGTTGATGGGGAAGTGCTGGAAAAAAGAAGAAAAGTGGAATTTGAAAGTTTAGATTTTTTGATAGTTGGGGCTTGAGAAAAGAATTTTTTTCCATTGTGCTTAATAGGGTAGTTGAGGCATAAAAAAAGTGTCTTCGATGAGTTGTGCTTAAGTTTCCAATAAGAGGTATTGGGTGCAATTCAGGTGAACTTGTGGTCCTATTCGTTGACATAGGATTTTGCTCTGTTATGTTGCTGGGGAAGTTCTGGAAAAGGGAAGAAATTTGAAATTTTAGGTTTTCTAATAGCTAGGGCTTCAGGAAAAAGTTTAGGCTAATAAGTGCTTGGGTGCATTTGTGCTGAAGTTGATGTATCCTTAATCGAAGCAGGACTGAAAATGCTAGTAAAGAACATTGCTAGTAAAGGATGTTGAAGCATCCTTCATTTGGTTGCTGGAAAGCATATGAAAAGAGAAGAAAATTGAAAATTTTGAATGCAAGTAAATTGTTTTTTGGGATTTTGAGAAAATAAAGATTGGCCCTAAAATGTGCAACATATGAATTATGGGGTGAGCTTTACTTTTAGTAAATCAAATTGGAAACTCATTCTCAGAAACATTTTTTTATGTAGTATATCTTGATTTTCTGGGCAACCAAAGGGAACACTAAGGTTGCTATGTTACATGAAATCTGTGCGAGTTCAAATACATGTAAATCTATAGATCCAACCTTGAGTAGAATAGATACCATGGTTTCAACTTTTCTTTAGTATTCATTTTGTGGAAAATGAACAAAGCATAAAGAGATGTCTCTCTACCTTTCAAGTCAAGTATACCTACCCAATTAAGACATAATAACCCTCGAAATCTGTGTACTCTATGTCTGGAACATTCGCAATCAACATGTCATCAATACATGAGCTGCTCAAGTAATCCCACCATGACTACATTTTCAGTACAAAGTGAAGCATTTAAGCTGTTGAGTTTTAGCCCATTCTATTTTGGTAGTTTGAATGTGAAAATTCTTGGTCTCTGTATTTCCAGCTTTCTGTGACTTGTAATACTTTATTCCATGGATACTACAGACAATGGTTCTGTCATCGTGATAGAGATAGTTTAGGAAAATAACTAAAAGATCATATATTTTTTCTGCAGGTCGATGCTGCAGTCCTCCAGAACGAGAATCAGAAACTTCTTCAGCAGATAGACATTAAAAAACATGAGTTGCATGATCTTGAGGCGAGAATTAAAGATTTAAGAGACAAGCAAAGTTCGTATGATGATATGTTAATTGTGGTGAACCAACTCTGGAATCAGGTCAGTCTTGGTTATTATGTTTATTTATGCTTTTTCTCAATATGACCTTGCAGTTCCTAATGAGGTTTTTCATTTTTTTTTGTTGTTGTTTAGTTGGTTGATGACTTAATTCTTCTTGGAGTACGAGCCGGGGCAGGCCGGATTGCCTTAGAATTTCTGGACCAAGCCGATCATTCTCTGGGTAATTTTTTCATTTTCTATTTTTTAATATAAATTTGTTGTCTTTGTTCTTTCATATGATGACTTAATTGGACTTCAAGTTCTAAGGTTCGATTGATTTGAGGTACATTTTAGGTTCAGTTCCCTCATGCCCTGCGGAGGAAATGTTTCTTTGTAGACTTCTAGAAAGAGATTCTATTGAAGCCAATGGTAATGATGAGATCATTAAATATGTTGAAGAAGCCCTTGCTCAGCGTCATTCATCTACTATTAAGTTGTTGAAACTCCTGGAAGATACACTTGATGATCAGAGGGCAAAAACTGAAAACATTGCTCAGGCTTTGCATGGAAAGCTATCTTCAGAAGGTCAGAAGATATCTTGATGTGAGGTCCAATTGTTAATTCATCATTCTTTACATTTGTTTCTGATGATTGGTTTGGTCATTTTCTTTTGTTAACCTTTGTAGTAGCAATTTTTTTTTCCATGAAATTTGTGGTGATTGTCATTATAACATGTTCTGGGGTTCTCAGATGCTATCATCCAATTGTCTAAGATTGATGATATGATGAAAGAGGAGGCTATCAAGCTGCGTGAAGTGATTGCTATTCTCCACTTGAAGCATAAAGAATATGTTGAGCGGATTCAAAATTACATTAATAGCCATTCAGTGGATGAATGTGAGATTAAGCGCCTTGCAGGTATCTGAGATAGGTCCTTCTGAACATATTTTGATTACTTTGCAGTATTGTAGCACAAATCATTTACAACTTGTGTAAATATGTAATTGTCAAACTTACATTGGTGGATGCTGGCAGATAACTAGGCACAGCCAAAATTTACTAGACTTGGTGGATTACACCTCATGATTGTGTATATCTTCTGTGTTGACAGGTGAGCTTGATGAGAGCATGGCTGAACTTGAAGAGAGTAGAAGAAAACTAATTAATCTTAAAATGCAAAAGGATGTAGCATCCGTGATGCATACCCCAACTCAAGCTACAGCCAATGGAAACTTGTCACCTGAAAAGTTTGCAGATAGGATGAAGGGTTTGCGGGAATTGAAGGACTCCATTGAGGAAGCAAAGGTATTACTATGTAAAATGAGGCACTTTTGTCTCTTTGTCTCTCTCTCTCTCTCTCTCTAACCTGGCATGTGTTAATACAACTAATGTAGATACTGGCAGAAGATCGTCTTTCTGAGCTTCAAGATGCACAGGAAGAGAATCTAATCTTGTCAAAACAATTGCAGGATATTCAGGTTTCTGAACTTCAATTGTTCATTTTCATAGTTGATGCTCATTTTGTCTGAGACTCACTGTGTATGCAATTTTGTTATGTACACTAATCTCACTTTCTATATTGTATACTTATAGAATGAGCTGAATGATGACAAGTATGTACGCTCCTCGCGATTATACTCTTTGTTAAATGATCAACTCCAACATTGGAATACCGAAGTGGATCGCTACAAAGTATTGACAGATTCTCTGCAGGTTGAATTGCCTTCTCTTATGTGTTGCACATGGTTTTATGCTTGTTCTATATGGGGTCTTTTTTAAAATTATAATTTCAGGCTGACAGGCCTCTTGTCGTGAGAAGAGAGAAGGAGCTAATTGCAAAACTAGAATCAGCAGATGCTGTGAGGAATGCCATTGATAATGCTGAATCTAGGATTGAAGAGCTAGAGCTTCAGCTGCAAAAGTGTGTTATTGACAAAAATGATCTTGAGATTAAAATGGAAGAAGCTCTGCAGGATGCAGGTCAAATTACGTATTTGATTAATTTTTAGGGGGTAGTTTACTGGAGCTTCTGGTTTCTAAACGTGTTACCTGCTTCAGGGAGAAATGATATAAAATCAGAGTTTCATGTAATGGCTTCGGCTTTGTCTAAAGAAATAGGAATGATGGAAGCTCAATTGAAGCGATGGAAAGAGACAGCTCATGAAGCGCTGTCCTTACGTGAGCAAGCCCAGTCTCTTAAAGCTCAGCTAAATAGGAAGGTGTTGTCTCATCTACCGATGTTGTTCCTTTTATTATCCTTATTTTCTGGACAGCTCTAATTGAAGGCAGCTTATAGATTAAGCAGAAAAAACCTGATGGTTTCTTTTTTACTTCTCATATTAGATGTTCATGGTGATTTGAAAATGGTAGGGTAAGTCAAGTTGAACATTGTTGATTCATTTTAAACCGCTTTCCCAAAACTATTTTTTGATGGATTTTTGACAAAAAAAGACTGCTTGCCCAATATGTAATTATGAATCTACCTGTCATTTTCCTATCATGTACTGTGATTGTTTTCTTCTAACCACACACGCTTAAATACCCTTCTAGTTTCATTTACTGTTCAGTTGGCCAGTGCTTTTTTTTTTAAAAAAAAAAAAAAAAAAATTTTGAGGATAGTTTGAGATTCAAGAAAGAATGCTTTTGTAAGTGGGAAAAAAATAAGGGAAATTCATGTACTTTTTTTTTTTTGCATGTGGTTTTTTTTTGGGGGGGGGGGGTTGGTCCATAATGAAGCACAACACACACCCACAAGGGAATGCAGCGAAGAGCAGGACAGATCACTTCTATTGGTGTTTAAAGTCCTGGATGAAACTAGATTATGCAAAATTTGCATAATGAGTGCAGTGAGGATACCATAGAACCTCTGAGATGTTTTTGGAATAAATGCTCTTCTAATCAATTCAACTCTTGGTTACTTTAATCCTTTCAAACTGTCCGGCCCTGTTTAGGTCTATTACCCATTAAATCCATAACAATCACGTTCTTTCTCACTGTTTTTGCCCACTCCATATTTGGTTGCCTTCTTTTTCAGTATTTATATTTGTAGTTCTCACTGTACTTTTTGTGTTGGCAGATGACCTGTCTTCTTCTGTCTCCTTTTATTTATCTTTTCGATGTTTCTACCCACGCCATGTTTGGCTGTCTTCTTTTTAGAATATGTATCTTTTAAACAAAATGTGAATATGGGTCTGTTGGCTGTCAATCTGCCACAACATTCTGCTTTTGGGGCATAGGATAGACTAAGGAAAGGGCACTAGGCACAAAACAGGAGGAGTTGTTGAGTCCCTTCCCTGACCCCCTAATTGGAAAAAAGGGTTTTGGCTAATGTGACTATAGGTGTATGTTGGCTGTCAATCTTCCACAACTCTCCTCTTTCTGGGCCTGGGATTTATTTGTGTAAAGATAGTAACTGAACACGACACAGGCAGCGTTGTTCCCCCTCCCATCCATCCCAAACAAAAAAAGGAAAATAAAAAAATAGTTGAATATGTAAATAAACTATAACGAAATCTCTTTAAGCTTTGGATGGGTTTCGAAATCTATGCAATTGCTAACCATCTTGAAGTTTTTCATTTTATTTGTACTATATCTATGTTGTCATTGTTTATCTCTTATGACTAGACAATCTTTTCTGAAATTTACCAATTCCTTTGTTTTTGGTTTAGACTAATGAAAAGCAGAGCTTAGCAGACAAATGTGCTGAACAGATGATGGAGATCAAGTCTCTTAAGGCACTGGTAAGATTCTCAACCATTTGAAACTACGGTTTTTCTTCCCTTTTTTTGCATATTATATTTTGCTTTTATATACCTTTCTGTGCATTGATTTTGTATGTACCCCCATAACATGCAGATTCTTTGAATTTCCGTCCCTGCTGTTTAAATAATTTCATTTTCCAAGACTCAATTTGACTCAAAACGTCCTTCAGATATCTAACCTTCTAAATCATATCCTGCTCAGTCAGATTACTTATTAAATGGATAGTTTGATTTACTTTTTAATTTTTTAGCCTCATGTTTTTTTTTTTTTTTTTTTTTTCCGTTTAAATAAATTTCATGTTTGATTCACTAATGAACAACCTTCAACTTCATGTGCAATTTTTGCAATTTTGTGGCTATAGTTCACAACTGACTTGCATGATCATGGAAACAAGATTACATTCTGATTAGGGAGTTCAGTCAGACAAAATTTTTGAAAAAAAATTGTTCTGGTGAAAATTAAATCATATGAATATACTGGATGAAAATATATAGAGTTATTAGCTAGACAAAAAGAAAAAAGAAAAAGGAAAATATACATGGGGATATTTGTGCTTAAGCTTAGCATCGTCAGTGCCAATTTCTTTAATATTATGATTACGACTTTGAAGTTCTTCCAAACCATACTATTACTGAGCTTATTAGTAACTGATAAAGCTGAACACGTTGCAGATTGAAGTGTTGCAGAAGGAAAAGCTGGAATTGCAAATCTTCTTGGACATGTATGGACAGGAAAGTTATGACAGCAGGTAAATTGAGGTTCTAAGCTGATGGCCTGTCGTTTATGTCGTTAAATATTAAAGTGATGGTGTTTGTGTGTTTCATACATAACAAGTAAAAGCTGTTATGTATGTATGTTTGTATAGTTGTTTCTTTATCCTTGTGCTAAGGACGGTTATGTAGCTGTTATGTTAAGAGGATGATCTAGCCATGAATGAAGACATTATCCATCTTAGATGTGCTATTATAAAAGAAAGTCCCAAATCAGCAAATCTAAGAATCCCTACATGCATGAAAGTAATCTGTCTGATTGATGTTGTATTTAGTATCAATCTGGGGATTGGAGAGGTGTGTTTGACTTGGACATTAGTGCTTTTGATGCTGCTCTCAGTTATGACATCTGTTCAATGGATAAAATTACATCTTAATTAGTTTGCTGTTCTTAGTTCCTAAAATGTACGAGTAAAAACTCAGAAGGATTGTGCATGCATTTTGCATGAAAAGAGATGTTGTCTCTGTATAGATAGGAGGTTAGGTAATCTGATGTTACATGATTTTTTGATTTTGGCATTCAACTCATTAGGATGTAATGACCGATTGAGCTGTCTAGGTCAACATTTTGGTATCGATGTTAATTCTCAATTTTTTTTCCTCATTTCACAATGCTTTTGCCTTTAACCTTGAAATTTCGAATTACAGAGAATTGATGGAAATCAAGGAATCAGAACGCAGAGCTCACTCACAAGCTGAAGTTTTGAGAAATGCTTTAGATGAACATAGTCTAGAGTTGAGAGTGAAAGCTGCCAATGAAGCTGAGGCTGCTTGTCAACAAAGGCTTTCTGCTGCTGAAGCTGAAATAGCTGATTTAAGGGCCAAACTGGATGCTTCTGAGAGGTTTTGTTTTGTTTTTTTGTTTTTTTGTTTTCACTTAATTCTAACTTTATTTAAAAATTGTATGAACACTAGGGTTTTTGTTTTTTAATAGCTGGATTGGTTGACAGGAGAAATATGTATATATCTGCTTGTTGTTTCAATGTTGTTTCTTTCCATGACAAATTTAAGGGGATATTTTTTACCCCTGCTTTTGTTATTCCTTTTGTAGCTTTTATCTTTTTGAGGGTGGATGGGAGAAGGTGAAAGGATTAGGATGATACGCAGTGTGGGGCAGTTTTTTTTCCTTTTCTTTTGGGGGGATGGGGTTTGTTGTAATATTCCAGAACGTTGAAATTGTTTTAAGATCTTGTGGTCTTTTGATATGATTAGATACAAGATTACACAGATTAGTGATACCTTTTTGGGAAACACAGTTTTCTAGTCTGTGAGAAATGAATTTTCAGGAGGCAGGCAGTTTGTGAGTGATGCAGTGGGGGGGGGGGGGGGGGGTTGGGGTTGGAATTCTTTGGTTTTCTGTATTTTCTTTTTCTTACTGCCTGAAGGAAATGAACTAAAAGATGTAGTTTTGTAGGCTGAGTGAAAAGTGTAAAGATTTGGTTTAATCATTAATAGGCATTAACATCAAATGCTTCCTGAGAAATTGTTGAGATGTCAGGGCATGTTGATGACATCATATGAGTATGGCAATTAAACCCTGTGAGTTTCCGCATGAGAGGGATGACAGTTCATATGGCAGTTCCTATATATTGTTAGTAGAATGAAGCGGAGTTTGATGTGTTTAAATATGGCTCAACTAGGAGATTAAGCATTGTGGTATTATGCTGTATTTGGAAGTTTTAAGATGTTGAGGATTCAGATATGTCTTTTAGCTTTTTAGCATTATTTGTTTAAAGCTCAATTATCTCTCTGCATTTGGTTGGGAGTTATTGGAACTTTATTCAATTTCAAAATAGATGTTCACATATGCTTTTGTTGCTGTTTGCACATGCTACTGCCATAACTTTGTTGTTGATACTGCAGATTATTCTTCAAGCTTGCAACTAAAGAAAAAAATTCACCAACATTTAAATCTTATCTGGTCTATGCTTTTTTTTTTTAAAAAAAAAATGCAGGGATGTTTTGGAGCTTACTGAGGCTATTAGAAGTAAAGATGGGGAAGCAGAGCAATATATATCGGAAATTGAGGTCTCCTAGGTTTTTTTAAGTCTTTTCTTTTTGAATTTTATAAATTTGATGCAAATTCGGTTCCTTCAATATCTGACTGATCTAATTTTTTTCTGCTTCAACTAGTTTTCCCCCCATTTTGTCAATTGATTTATTATTTTCCTGCAGACCATTGGTCAAGCGTATGAGGATATGCAGATGCAGAACCAACATCTGTTGCAGCAGGTGACTGAGAGGGATGACTATAATATCAAGGTCTGTCTTGTTATTATCTACACTGATTTTAGTTTGTTACAATCTGCCTTTGTTGTTTCCCATCAATTAATTGCTTACTTCAGTGATGCAATTGATTACTTGGGCCAGTCATTTCTAATTGTTCTATGATTTCTTTAATGCAGCTTGTTTCTGAGAGTGTGAAGACAAAGCAGGTACAGAGCGTTTTGCTCTCCGAGAAGCAGGCATTGGCAAAGCAACTTCAACAGATTAACGCGTCAGTAGAATCCTTTAAAATGAAAATTTCCTACAGTGAAGAGCAGGTAACATTTCCTTATACTCTCTAGAAAGTTTGGCAATTCTATCCTTTATTGACCTGAATTTGAATCTGCAAGAATTTGAATCATGCAGATGGAGGCTTGTCTGACAGAAGCCATTAAATCTACTCAAGAAGAAAGACATCTTGCAGTCAACCTGGAAACAGCCAAGTGGGAATGGGCTGATGCTGAGAAGGAGTTAAAGTGGCTTAAATCTTCCTATGCTTCCTCTGAGAAAGAATATGAACAAATTCAGCAGGATAGGGATGATCTACAAAATGATTTGGAGAATGATAGGTAGTGTTTTTTTTCCCCTTCTGGAGTTGAGTTCATTTAAATCATAATGGTCTATTCCAGAACGGTAGAACTTGTGGTTATGTCCATGCATCATACAACTTCCTCTATCACAATTTCTTAGTTTAGGACATAGAAGGCAAAGGTAATTTTCGTCACTTGTACAATTTTAAACTTTTTATGATGTCATTTCTGACCTGCTGCTAGATGGTAGCTTTTTCACTGATGTATCATGCGCAATACTGATCTAGCATATCACTGAAGCTACTGAGATCTTGGGACCAATTTACCTTAATGTGTTAATTGGTGGCTGTGAGGCTTTTGGTTTACTGGTTGCAGGGCTACTGCTTGCATATGCAGCTTGTATAACTGCTGCCTGTCAGGAAATCATGTCATAATAAGCTATGCATCCATAGTTACGACATGTTACTTTCTCATAAGCAGATTATCTATTAAGTGTAATGTTTCAAGCCAAATTTGCATCTAAGAATATGGGATCGCATTGTGCAGGAGCTCAAGGAAGAAGCTTGAGGAAGAGCTTAGGGAATTGAATAGCAAGTTTGCTGAGATGAGTTCTGAAACTGGAGAGGCTGCAATACAGAAACTTCAAGATGAGATCAAGAGTTGCAAGTCTATTCTCAAATGTAGTGTGTGTTCCGATCGGCCAAAGGAGGTAAGTGTGCTCTTTGCGTGCTAGCTTATGCCCTTGTAATCCTTGTTTCCATTTCTAGCAGTATCAGATTCGGGTTTGTCAGCCTTATCAAATCCTTTTACATATATTATTGCTACATTGATGGTGTGGGTGTGATTTATATTTCACAGGTTGTAATCGTGAAGTGCTATCATCTTTTCTGCAATCCATGCATCCAAAAAAATCTAGAGATCCGCCATCGGAAGTGTCCGGCATGTGGGAATGCATTTGGTCAGAATGATGTTCGTTTTGTAAAGATATGAAAGAGCTTCAACATATTCTGATTTATATATATTTAGAGTTTGTATTTAGTCCCCTCCATATCCTAGTGCTGAAGCCCTTGTTTGTACATGTCTTTGAAGCTGATGCTTCCTTATGTAACAGGAATTTTTGCTTTTCCTAATTTTGTTTAGATGTATCTGGGGAAAAAATAAAAACAAAATGTTTTAAATAAAGAAATAGAAAGGAAATATACATGGGTAATTTTGATTGCATATACTGAAAAACATGCCTCCCTGCCCACCCGCAGAGGGAGTCCATGGTATTAGTTTCCATGTTGTTAGCAGCGGATAAAATTGCGATTCGACTTTTAAATTCATATATTTTTAAAAATTTATTTTATTGCCTGTAATTTAAAAATGTAGATTTTATCATATTTTCAAAATATCATATTTTTAAAAAACCACATTTTAGCCTAAAATTTTGTTTAAAAATGCGTTTTCACATGAGAAATCTCGGGTCAAACACACTCAAGGACCAATTGAAACCACAATAATTAGAAAAAAAAAAAAAATTGAAACCACCAAAGAATAAAAGAAGTATATTTATGGATAAGATAACAATGACATGAAAATCAAATCAAATCAGCCACGAGTCATGACCCATTGTTCTTTTGTTTGTGGATTCACTAGAGTCAAACAAAAAGCATATCCATCCATCGGTCCACAGAAGATATCTATATGCAAGACCAGGGTGGCGGGGCCCATGCATCTCCATTCCCATCCCCTTGCTTGTGTAAAACCAAATCAATATCATAGCAGCTGATAGCCAAGCTTGGCAGTCCTTTTCAAGCCATTCACATTTATTTATTTGTTTTTCTATTACTCCCGTTGCATTTTTCCTTGCCTAACTAGTCTTTTGAGATTGAGATCTGGTATAATTTTCTTTTATTTGAGTTATTGATTTTAAATGAATGACTTATATTGTGACAACAAATTAAAAAAAAAAAAAAGTGATTAAATCACCCTAATGAGACTATTTGGCTACCTCCAAACCAGCTATTGGAGATTGCTGAATTATCGAATTGTTAAGGAAGTGGTTCTGCCACCCAACAACTATCTCTTTTTTTTTAAAAAAAAAATTTTTATTTATTTATTTATTGTCATCATTTGAGTTCTTCATTTGAAATGAACTTCAATATAAAAAGTATTGCACCCAATACTGAATCTCATCCCATTTTGCAATTTCTTTTTTAAAAAAATAAAAAAAAATAAAAATAAAAAGCTTCACGAGTTGGATTTGGGAGGCTGGGGTGCTATACTATAAATATACTATTTTGAAAAATTTGTACTTAATCTCTGAACTTTGTCGCTTTTGTAATTACCTTTTTAAAGTTTAAAAAATGTCAATTTAGTGTATTCAATTTTAAAAAAATTTGCAATGTTACCCTTATATTAAGGTTTTTCATTAAATCCTAAGGAAGGCTTTTGAAATTTCCAAAATATCTATATTTTTTTTTAAAAAAATAATTATTTAATTAAGATAATTTTGTAATCTTGTAAATTTACAAGGGTTTAAAGGTTATTTTACCATTTAACCATCTTATTTAACCCTAAACCTTAACGAGAGGAGTGAGATTAAAAAAAATTGAAAGTTTAATATATTAAATTAAGAGTTTTTAAACTTTAAAAAGTAATACAAAAGTGATGAAAGTTTAAGGCTTAAAAGGAAGTTACCGCTATTATTTTCTATTACTAAATACATTTTAGTTCTCTCTTTTTATACTAAATAAATAAATTGCGTCAAGGTATGGTTGAACAGATAAAGATGGGGAGGTAATTGAGATCACGAATGAAGAGGATATATTTTATTATTCAGATTTTATTTTGTTGCATGGCTCATTGGCTATGCGGCGCAACATCCTTTATTGACTTAGATATTTAAAATCAATTTTTTTGAGAGATTAACTAGCAGCCAAAACCATTGCTGCACCGTTTGCCTTGAGAGAACGACACCGTTTCTTGTTTGGAAGAGGAAATTATTGCTGAAACAACCAGACTCTCTCAATCAAAAAAAAAAAACGGTGTCGTTCTCTTCCAAACAAGAACCCTCTCTCTCTCTCTCTCTCTTTGATACTATTCTCATTCCCAGAATCACAGTGACAACGTGAGCTAAGGATGCTTCTCTCTCTTGTACACACCTGCACCTTCTTCACATCACCCTTTCAATCCAAAAGTCACCCTACTTTGCTGCCCAAGACCCTCTTTCCTGACTTCCAAACTGAACCCACCAAAGCCCTCAAAAGATTACTTTCTTTGAGTAAAAGATCACACACTAACAGAACCAACAAGTCCACACTCACTACTTCTACTACTTATGCTTCTCTGCTTGAGGCTCCTGTTTTATGGGCTGGTAGGCTTTGCATCTTCTATGCCCTCTTGAAGGCTGGCTTTGTCGGATCTCCATCAAACCCACTTGTCTCAGGTCTACTATTTCTATTACTATAAATAATGGGGTTTGTTTATTTTCTTCTCTGGGCTCTTCAATGTCGTCATATTCTTTTTTTTTTTTGGTTGTACTGGATTTGGGTTTTTCTTAATTAAAGCTTTGAACTTTGTTTTGTTATTATTTGATTTAGAGTTGGAAAGTGCTGGTGCTGGTGAAGGTGAAGGTGAAGGTGAAGGTGAATCTGGTGATTTGGGTTTCTCTAAGTGGTTGGGGAGTATACAAGGGAAACCAGGTTTGTGGGTTTGACGTGTGCTTGCTTTCCTTTGATACTTCATGTTTACTCAAATTTATGAAGTAACAAATCTTTTGCTTATCCTCTGTTTGGTTGCTGGGAAATCTGGGGAGTGTATATGTGAGTTCATGTTCATGTTTGAATTTGCTTCATTGTTATACCAAGAGAGGAAAACGAAAAATATTTCGCGTACTTGGCAACACTTTTGTATTACGCATGGCTCATGGATTTTTTTTTTTTGTTGGTTCATTTCAAGCCCAAGTGATGAATTAAGCAACTAACAGGGACACTAATGAGAGTATTACCTTGTTAATTCTTTATTTTCTGAAAATTTCTGATGAATATATGACATTGAAGTCCCCATATAATTAGGCGAGGATTCCAATGATAATCCATAAACGTTTTGAACCGCAATATTATCTACCAATTTTCTTGCCTTTGAGATTGTAGCAAATTTTGTCAAATTCTTTCAGCCTAGGCTTTGTTGCCTTAGGTCTGGGGTGAGATTCCAGCCATTCCCGTTGCCTTAGGTCCATCTAATCCTTAAGGGCGATACAGAAGCATTTAGGTTGATAACTGAGTAGAATTTTCATGATCATTGTTTTACTTGGTTGATTTTTGTAATATTTAGACTAGGTTGCTATAGACTTCTTATCATGTTCATTGGTTGTTCATTGGTTGTTCTAAGTAGTACTGAGAAGTGAGCTATGGTGTTCTGACGCTGGAAGGAAGGTGAAGAAATAAATACAATCTTCATAACAGTTTTTTTTTTTTTTTTTCCTTAAGTTTTCCTACACGAGCAGGCGGGAGAAAATTTTCTTTCATTGGTGTTTATGATGCTTGAGGTTGAAAGAACCCAATAGGAGAAAATTTTAATATTATTTGCTTGTGTTAACAAGAATTGCTTGTTGTTTTAGTGAAGTTGATAGTTTTGTCATTTCCCTGTGTGTCATGTTGAGTGCTTGGTGACAGAGAACAGTATCTTTAAGATTATTGATTTTCTGTCATGTGATGTAATCTTCCAAGTAGTATTTAGTAGTTTGATGGAGAAAGATAAGATATTGAAGTTAGCTGTTGAATCTTGTTCATATATCCTCTGGAAGATACAAGCATAAGGTGAGTGATGGGAGTTAAGAAGGAAGTGCTTTGATTGGGTAACCTTCTGAACTCATGATTCACTGCTATATCTATTCAGTTATATTTTAAGAGGATAGGTGAATAAAATATGGATTAACATGTATGGTTCCCTTTATCTAAGGGGCATGTGGTGTCTCTGGAGGGAACGAAATGATCGTAACTTCGAGGACCAAGAAAGATCGATTGAGGAGCTCAAGTCTTTCTTTCTTCACACTCTCTTTTCTTGGACAGCTGCTTACCTAGCTCCTCTAGTGATTAGCTTTAATGATTTTCTTGTATATTTTTCTTCCCCTTCTTAGGCGGTCCTTTGTATACTTCCTGTGTGCCAGGACTGCGCTTTTGCGCTATTTATAAAATTGACTCTTACTTATCAAAAAAAAACATGTATGGGAACATTCTTCCAAAAAGAATTGGTTGACGGAGAACCATAGATGTTTTTATGTTTTGCATGCGTGCATCTATTGCTATGAAGATTGATCTCCAACATAAATATTCTACTAGTTTCCTTTTTCTTTTTTTCTTTTTCTGGTGTTCAATAGTTTATATTCAAAGCTGTATCATCTATTTAAATTTAACTAGTTATGTCCTAATACTCGCACTGTTGAACAGTGAATGAAGCAGCTGATAGAAGGAAACTGGTAAGCAAATGGCATCCTACAACAAAGGGTACACTTAAAAGGAACTATAGAGTGCCCTCTAAACCTGAGGGGCGGCGCCTACTTAAGGCCATTGCATCCCTATTGTCAGATGATGATCACTTTGTGGATGCCACTTCCCACAAGGTACTGCTAGTTTCTTGAACAATTTCGGGAATCCAGGATCCTTTTCTTACTGTTCTATTTCTTTTCTGTTTTCTTAGTCAATGGTAGGTAGCTATAGGACTTTGTGATACAAAAATTCGATTTTGCATTTGCAGGGTTGTCAAATTAGGAGGCAGAGTGCTCATGGAGAAAGTGTTTGTTGCAACAATGTGAGGGCTCTGTTTGATGAGCTCCCAACACCCCACCTAGTTGTGGAAATCACTGCTTTTCCAGCTGGGCCTCTCACAGAAAAGGACTACGCCAAGGCTGAGAAACTTGAGAGGGTTCTCAGATCTGGTCCTTCTATTTGAGGCATCTTTGATAATAGTCACTTCACTTTGTATATTTTCAGTGTTAACATTGTATATAGTAAATATCATGTACTTTTCTCTTTGATAATACACTTAAATCCGTACTGGCTATCTTCAAGGCTCAATTTTCATCTTTCAAATAAATTTTTTCTCCATTTTTTTTCCCCTTTGAGTCGGACATCAGCATCGTCAAGTTTAGGTGACTCCTGTTCTTAAAACTGCTCTGCAAAAGGATTCGAGTCGGTTATTGGCTAGCTGTTCTTTCTAATATGCTCTGAAGCTTGCAAGTCCTGTGAAACTCTGCAAAATCCAAAAGAAGAGGCTAGATGGGCATAGGGGTGAAGTAGTCTTATATATTTTTCTACAACTCAAAAAGAATAATGCTACTTTTTATACCTATCGCACAAATTGATGTGACGCTTTTTTAAGTGGTTTTTTTTTAAAAATAAAAAATAAAAATAAAACATTGATAGACTGGAAAAACTACTTAAACGCATTATGCCCGCTGGCTTGACATGAGTTTGAAGAGTATCATTACTCTTGCAAAAAACATGGCATATCTTGGTGGAGAAATTATGCATCGGAATGTAAATTTGTAAAGTTAGAAAAGAAGAAACAAAAATAAAAGAAAACGAAGAAAAAAAAGAGCTGTGAATGTTCTGCTAGATTTTTGTTCTCAAGTCAAAGTCATTAAACAAACAATTCAAAACGTAAAAATTGTTTTCACCTTTACATGACATCGAAACACTTCTTCAAATCAAAAACAAAAAACATCTCCAAAACACATTAACAAATAATGCAATTCAATGCATCACACACATTTGGTTTCAAGATTGTCTTGCTCTCTGAGTGATTACTGCTATAAACAATTCCAATCTTTGTGTAAATTCGCCTATTGCTCCTATAACTAGTGATTTTATTTGTAAGCTTTCTTCCTTTATTTCTTGGGTTGCAACCAAGGTTTTTAGGAAATATAATTTGCAGGCACATTCCGTTGTCAAATGGACTGCTTTCCATAATTTTTATGAAAGCATTCCCACTTTGCTTTCTTTTCTCTCATCTGTAAGAATAAGAGTGGAAAAAATCCACCCTCGACCATTTTTCCCATTATTATCCGGAGAAAAAAACAAAAAGGTTCATATCCAGTCTCTTAGTCAAAACACAGCACAGGAAAGTACGGCAAATATCAGAATCAATGTTTCCAATTAAGTATGCTTGTTGATCTCAATGCTGTATTGTTCTCATACAAATTCAAATTCAAAGTTCATTCAAAATTTATCACCAGAAATGGACAAAGATAGACAATGACAAGGAAAGACAGATACAATCAATGTCAACAAAAATGTTGCGACAGTTTTTTGCTATCAATAATCAGATTACAAAGAGAAACATGTCACCTCTATAGACCTATAAAATTTATACTCCTCTTTTGGCCCTACCGACCCTTTAAATGGTTAGCCGACATATGCAGTACTAACTCTAAAACTATTCCATTCCAATTGAGGCCAACAAATTCTCGTACTCTGCATCTCATCCTTGCAGGTTTACCCATCTGCCTTTGAGGCAGGGACAGAAGTGGGTGAAAAAGGATCATAAATTTGCTGTCCTCCAGAATTAGAAGGCGGCTTACTAGAAGCAAAAGAGAAAGTGTTGCCAAATTGTTGATTTGGAGCCAAGAGAATCTCTGGCCTAGTTGTACGTGCTGGATAATTTTGTTGAAGTTGCAGAGGATTCCCCGGCCTAGGAACCATAGAACCGGGCAAACTCGGCATTTGGGGAGCTGGACTGAAGCTCCTTGGGGCCATTTGTGGGAGTGGAGTCCTAGGTGCAACACTTGCATTTGGAAATGCTGGAAGTCTGTGTGCACCTGTTGGGCTTTGGGAATAGGGAGCAGCAGATACTGGGGCATGAGGCTGACCTACTGGATTGCTGAACTGTGGCCTCTGAAAGACTTGATTGACAGGTTGACTTATTTTGGGCATACCTGACTGGAACGATGGTACCTGAGGTGCTGGAGGCTGCACCTGTGAAGTACTCTGAATTGCATGTTGCCTGCTTGGCGTGGGTACTGTTTGAGAGACTGGGTTCTGTGGCCGGTGAGGTTGAAAAGTAAAATCACCTGAACTTGGAGCTGACACTGTCGGTGGTTTTATGGGAGTGAAGTTTGGTGCACTTCCAGAAACAGAATTTGGTGCTCCTGATTGCAGAGGTAAAGGTGGTTGTGTGGATGATCCATGTAAATGAATTGGTGCAGATCCCAATACAAGGTTTACAGATGATTTAGGTGCAGGTACTGAAAATGCCGGTTGATGCCCCCCTTGAGGCAGTGGATTTGACGCAAAATGTGGAGCTCCAATAGGATGGTTAACAGCAGCACCTGAAAACTGGGTAGGGGATGGCCTAGATGAAAAGATCATAGGTGAAACCGAGCTGGCTGTTGATATGTTTGAAGGAGGTGCCGCGGATGCAACTCCTGGTTGTAGATTTTGAGGGTGAGGCCTGTTTGGTGGAACCATCTGTGGAGCCATCTGCCCCATGTTGCTCAGACCTAGAGATGCTGAAGCACTAGCACTGGCAGGGGCTCCAGACCATACACTAGAGCTTCCAGCAGGGGTCCGAGGTCGGTCAGGTATTGATCCAGGTGGAAAACTAGACATAGGTTGCGGAAGTGAAGCCATTAATGATCCCATATTAGGTGCTGGCCTTGTTGGTGGGGGTTGGCTACCAGTAAATGGAGGTGGAGCTGAAAAATTAGGCTGAGCTGATGAGGGCTGTAAAGCCATCATGGAAGGATTTCTCAATGGGCCAATATGTCCTAAAGGAGGTGGTTGAGCCATGTAAGGATGCTGTAGAACTTGTGTTGGCTGCTGTGGTCTAGGCAGAAAATGTGGGTTTTGGAGAAATGAGTTGAGTCCAGCTGCTGGAATTGGTCGAGGCCCAAACAAAGAAGGCATGTTTGAAGGATTCAAAGGTGACGACGATGAATGGATCGGATTGTTGAGAAGTGGTGCTGAAGAATTTGGAGAGGGGACGAAGCCGGGAGATGCATGCATTGCACTGTGAGATTGGCCTGAAGGGAACCATGGACTGTGGAATTGAAATTGACCTTGGAAAGGAGTTTGTGTAGGTCCAGCCACAAATTGTTGTACTCCCTGATTTACTACAGTAGTAGGAGCTATATGGGAGGCGGCTGCAACTTGGCTTTGAGTGAGAACATCCATGCTATCCCCAGAGACTGAAGTAGAGGTTGCGGAAACCGCAGCCAAATTTCCCTAAATAAAAGGTAATTGGTAGTTAGCATTACTAATAATGTTATAATAAAACTCAGCCAAATAATAAGAGATCATCAAAAGCTTTAGAATATAGCTTAGCAACCATGAGTCATAGAGCTTATTACAATCTTTAAAACAAATCAACTCACTGATACTGAGGTGACTAGCAGTTCAATTACAGAAACTGCTGCATCAACTTTCTCAAATGTCTCGGCTGATATTTGAACATATAACTCTTCATAAGCACCCTGGATTTCATTTCCATCAGATGATTTAATTTCTCCCTGGAAATGAACAAGTCAGAATGCAAAAAACAGAAGTCAATATCACTAACCTTAATCTTGTTACATATTTAAGAAAACAGTTCATGGTAGATCTTTCTGAGGTAAGATGTGTTTAAGGCTGACAGAAAATATAAATTTAAGAAGAGGGAGAAAAGACTGAGAAATCTATGTTTAATCTGTCCTTCACTTTTTTTTTTCCTTTAACCAAAGAATTACCTTCTCTCCCGTCTCTTTGGTACCATAAACTCGTATTTTAGCTCCAGTTTCCTGTAATGCATGTAGCAGATGAGAAAAAGGTATTTCCAAATTTATTGAAAAAAACTGACCAATTCTTAGCACATTGTTGTGCAAGTGACGAAACAAACTTCTTACTTTTTCTAATCGCTTTTGATTATCACCTCCAGGCCCAAATATTAGGCTAATAAGATTGAATCCAGGATATTTTTTGACCTGTAGAGGCAATATACCCCACATGGTAGCAATTAGGACTAAAAGTTATCATTGGCGTCAGCAAAACTTGAAATCTAGAGAACAAGATGATATGAGAATAAAACTAATTGCCTGGGTAATAACATAAGAATAAAATAGCAATAAAACAAAGATGCATCTGTGTTTGAATTATACACCTTTTTCTTCCTCAAAGCAATCAGAATCACACACACACACAGTATCAGCTTCCGGATTCCACTGCAATGCAGCTATGCAGCATCTCAGTTTATTTAAACATATTTTGTTCAAAAAGCCTGCAAGATCTGTTCCTCTTAAAAAGGGTTTGAGTATAAAACATTCATTTGCTGCTCAAAGGGTTTCCTTCGGTACTGTAACATGTTTGAAAACTTCCCAAGATTGACTTCAAAACAGTTTTCCAGCAAACTTCCATGCAAGTCAAATATATTTTGGCCTCTAAAGTGGTTCCCGACTACAATTAAGGCAAGAAACTGACAGTTTGATGGGGTTATTCAGCACTTATTTCTCGTAAACAAGTACATTAGTGTGGGCTGCTCTGCACCATTGTCCAAGCCTAAATTGGCCACACTTACTTTTGGAAGAGAATCCATTCTATAATAATTTCGAGAGATTTCAAGCTCTTCAAAAGGCCCGAAAGATTCTCACTCATAAACAAGTTTAGCCAATAAAAATTATTTTGAATACATTCTTGTAATAATATTACCATTAAAAGAAAAAAAATTCTTGTGTATTTATTTATTTAATTATTTTTTAACTTGAATGAACGTATTACTTGAGTATTATAATTTTGTATTTGGTATATCAATTAGTTCTATTATTCGAAAATCATTTAAGAAATTTGAGAATAAACCCTCTTTTTCTAATAGGTACATTATGTATAACGCATTGCTATTGTCAAGATAAAGCAAATGAGAATTTGTAATCTTTCATACCAGCATATGAAAATGGGAGATGGAAAAGCAGGTGCAACAAATGGTTAGAAACCAAACTTACAGGGATAGGAACTGTTGACTCTTTCAATAAAGGTTTAAAATCAGGTGGGACCTTGTAACTTGGATTCAGTTTCAATATTTCCCCTGGATGTCATCAAGCAAAAAAAAAATTATGCAATACACAAAGTAAAAGAGGGAAGAAAAAAAAAAGAGAGAAGAAGACACAATCTGGAAATGATGTCAAACATACCTATAGCTTCCCGCTTTTCAAGTTCCAATAATTCTGAGTTCTACATCCAAAAATTCTAATGTTAGTGCTTAAAACTTATTATATTATCCAAGATGAATCATGAAATTCCCTAGAAATCAACAAGCAATAATTGAGGAGCCCAATGACAACAGTGACTCTACCTTATTAGTACTTTGAGGACTTGGAGACCTGGGATCTGGATTCTCGGCTGCTATTGGTGAGTCCTGAGGATCCCTAACCTCCAAAGATCCCAATTTCAGCTGTTGCGAAATTTGATCCAATCGTGTCTGCTCAAAATTGTACCACCACACAGGCAGTAATATCACTTAGTGGCACCTGGAATGGGAAGCTTCCATGCGAACCATTCACACGGAAGATGCTGACATTTTAACACCCAATAGGAAAAGGGAAATTTTCAATTGCCACCAGCTGAGCAATATTTATTCCCCCACAAACTGGGGCTACAAATGCCTCCAACCTATCCTAGATCTTAAATTTTCTCATCTAATTGAAAAGTTTCTAAACGAATTATGTTTCCTGAAACTTTGTTTTTTGGTAAATTACATTTCCAAAAATTTATGAAAAGAAGAAGGGAAAATGGAGCAAAGGTAAATAATTTTGATAAATTTGGGTTAACAACTTTAAGAAGAGAAATCAGAATAGAGGAAAGATGACAAAACTTGACTTGAAAAGAATTGCTGTACCTGATAAGCTAAGGCTCTTCCCTTTTTGACAGCAGCATCCTGTGTCAGATCTGGGCCCCATTTTGTTTTCCTCTGCACCAGTTTGGTACTTTCCTCATCAGCTGCATCACCACTTCCTAGCTTTTTACCTCCTCGGAAGATGGGAATTAATGAGCCTGACAATTTGTTTTTTGGAATGACAAATCCAGATTTTGCAGCGAACATAGAGACCTTTTGGCTACTACTTGTTGGTGCAGATGAAGTACTTGATCCAGACATCTTAGTGCTGCTAGGCTCAACAGCAGATGTCGTGTCGACCCTTGCACTCATCCTCTCCAGTTACTTCCCACACAGAAAGCAAATATGTAAAACATAAGTCACAAAGAAAGATTTTAATCCTTTCAAAGTTTCGTTTCAAGTCGATCTGTCATTTAGACTGATGAAAAAAAATAAAAGGAACAAAACAAAAAGAACATGTTTGTTAAAGTCCAAAGATTTAGACAATTGTCCTCAATGTATAACGTGGTTTAACAACCAGGAGCTTTCAAGCAACTAGAATCAAAAACATTGTACAAGCAACCAAGATGTAAGTAACTGGTGTATGAAAAAGAGTTCTTTCAGAAAAGAGAAGAAGATGATCCCATCCACCTAGAGCCAGCAAGATAAAAAGCACCAATAGTACAGACCTAATCTGCCCTTATGGTAATGTGATCTAGAGGAACTTTATCGAAGCCCAAGAATGGGAATAGTATATTTCCACCCATAAATCAGATGAGACCATAAACCTTCCAGCTACACCCATAGCACAAATGCGGTCCATCCCATTGGATGGAAATATTATGAAGCAAAATGCTTTACTCTCTAATTAGGAATTAGAATTACACTTCAACATACTCACACTTTTTTCTTTCTCTCATTATTTCACAACAACCGACTCTTTATACCTACATTTAACATCCCTTTCTTTTCCTCCCTCTTCGCAAAGAAAAATAGAAAGGGCATGATGGTGCAAATCCCTACCCCTTCACTAGTTAAATTAAAGAAGATGGATGAGGGGGATGCGTTAAATCACTAGTTGTCTCAAAAGCTTAACCTAATAAGGAAATATGAATTTAATCATTTAATTAATATTTTAACACACTCATCCTCCTTATGTGTGGGCTCAAACTCTCCATCAATAAGTGAGACTCAACACATGAAATGTTTAATTAAATGGGTGAGAGACTCAAACTTTCTCTCAGCAAGTGAAGTTCAACATGTAGAATATTTAATTTAAATAGGAGTTGACTAACAGAGATAAGGTTTCGAATTCAGAACCTTTACTATGATATCATGTTAGATTACTGATTATCTTAAGAGCTTAAGTTGATAGAAAATTTAATAATTTAATTAATATTCTAATACTGGATGCTCGTATTTCAAAAGGTTATTGCAAGAACAAACATATGCATTAAGGGCAGGAGTACAAATGGATGAAGATGTTGCCTATAAATTCAGATTACCAAGAAATGACATTCATATTATGGATATACATTCTTTCAAGCATTAGACAAAGCACCCACAACAAGCACTTGCTGACTGCTTATAAGATTGCATATACACCGTCTCATGTTCCCATGAACACTAAAGTATGACTTCCACTACTTCTTTTTCATGTTTCATCATATTAAACCACATCATGCTCAATTTACTCACAAAATTGTGTACTGGTATATAACAGTGGCACACACACATATGCAGTAAATATGAACTATCAATAACATTTAATACTTAATTATCACTCAAAATAAGTTCCTTCCACAGATTAATCCAACTATTCTAATTTTTCATATTACTATTTTTATAAAAAAAAAAATTTAATTAACAAACTAACAAAACAAAAAAATAAAATAAATAAATATACAGAAATGGTCCCAATACATACATATATGTATATATGCAGTCCAAAATCTCAAAATTCTTCTCTTCTCCTCGACTTTCTTGGCAACCAAACAGAAAATAAAAAACAAAAACACAAAAATACATTCAAATATACAACTATATATTTCTTAGCGAGAGGGAGCGAGGGAGAGAGAGTACCAGTAGAAGAGGGTGTTGTGTCTCAGATTTGGGGTGCATGACAGAGAAGAGCTGAAAACGGTGCGTTTTAAGCGCGATTCTCTCACTCGGATGCCTCTGACTCTGAGTAAAGGAACTGTATAGAGCAAAGTTAATTTTCCGAATTCCGAATCTCCGATAGCGTTATTTTATTTGACACAAAGGTATGGGCCATTCTTCAAGAGGCCCATTGAACTTCAAACCAACCCATTTCAAGGTGTCTTTAATACCTAATCACTTCTTCTTCTTCTTCTTTTCTTTTTTTTTCTTTTTTTTTTTTTTGAAAAAATATAAAATTAGTTAACGTGATTTACTTGATTTGTAATTAGCTCTATGTGATTTCAAAATGAATTCAAAAGTCTCTGAGATATGCTATAAAAACAATTTACTCTTCATCATCTAACTTAACAAATTTCATTAATATGACACATCAAAATCAATAAAATTATGACACATGTTATAAATTTATAATTAAGTTAGTATCAAGTAATAAAATTGTTATAACTTTAGGGCGACATTGACTTAATTATCAACTAAGTTGGGATTGAAAAGGCCTTACCTCAACCCTTCTAAAAAATCTTTTTGCAGGTTTTTAAACGAAAGTCGCTTGAATAAAAGGAAAAACAAAAATGAAGATAATATGATGTATCATGACTCTTGTGAAATTAACCTTCATAAATTACTCATGATTTTGCGTAAATGTAAAATGGATGATGATTGTGGCATACGGTCCACAAGGACCACAACTTTTAGGATTTTATCATGTGTTACTAATGATTTTGTTATTGTTAGCATCGATATTCACGAGAAAATTAATTTTTCTAAATAAAATTAATGATTTGTGAATGCTAGAGATTTGTTATCTAAAACAAACTTAAGAATGAAAGATGTTTGAAATATTTCAACTTTTATTACAATCTTATAAATTAATATATCAATTTATATGGCACCGTCATATTATTCACAATTAAATTTAATTGTTTAATTGTTAATGTGTTACCTGTCACGCAATCTACCACATTAAAGCAATCAATTACATCTTTTAGGTAAACTGATAAGAAAGGATTTGACTTAAATACCATACCAAAAAATAAAAAAGAATTTAATTTCCAATTTTTCATGAAAAAGAATGAATTTAATCTGAACCGTTTAGAAAAAAATGTACTTTGTTTTACAACACCTAAGACAAATCCAACAAGAAATCATAGTATCGTCCCTAGACATACAAGAATATCACCTCCCATGTCAACAAACATTAGAGATGGATAATTCAGTTTGGCTTGCATTATGTTATTCGATAACATTTATTGAATATGGACGGTCTACAACTGGAGATATCTTGTGATTGAATAAGAGGAGGCAAACCAAACTCTGTATAACTTATCCAATCCAATCTCTATGTACGGTACGCTAAATGCTAAAAGTTTAGCACCAGACATGACAATCTAATACAAATTAAAAATAAATTAATAAATACAGCTATGTTCATAGATCAAAATGTTTGGATCTGCATTTTTTTCTAGGGAAGAAAAAAAAAAACTCAGAGAAAAGGTAAAATACCCTGATCTCTCAAGAGGTATTGGTAATTGACATACAGCCCCTGCTCTCAGGGTTAAGCTACACATTGGACTACATCTACTCGGTCTAATTCAATTAAGTTTCATCAAAAATATTCAGTAACTGCTACACAAATCTTGTCACAAATGTTGCTGTGTCTAAGACTAATTTAGATGCAAAAAAATCATATACAAAAACAAAGCAACCACGCTTAATGATGATAAGACTATAGAACTTGATTTTAACCCTAGCATTCATTCAGTGCACGAACACAATCCAAACCGAGGAGAATGGCACAAACCCATGTGCAATTGTGCACTTAGAAAAGCTCTTAGCCCCCGTTATAAGAGGTACACAATGTAGCTTATCATGTGAAAGGATAGAAGTTTGAAAATAGTAGACTACCAAGAAGGATGTAGGCTGCAGAGTATGCCCAAATCAGATATGCCCATTTTTTCCGATATACCATCAAATGAGAGGCAAACCAATAAAGGGGAGGGCTGGCAGACAAAAAGCGTGTAGCCACCTGCCAAGAATAAATCATCAGTAAAAAGTGGTACATGATGATGTTGGGATATTTAAACCACCTTCAGAAGATAGCAATGGCAAAAGAAAAAAACATTTGTACTTGAAAACAGCTACAAGCAAAAGCACATTGGTTTAAGCGAAGTTTATATTTATTGAAAATAACCAGCAAGCGAGTAACAATTTTTCAAAAGGTCTATTCAACAGGATCTTTATCATGGAAGAATATAAGGCCACAGGACAGGTCTTGCGAAGCTTCTTTCATAAGATACCAATTGAAAGATTATAGCCTTATATTAACCAACAACCCAAAACCCAAAACACTCGAAATTACCTTCACCTTTATATCACATCATAACATTTTTTCAAATAAAAAAACAAAAAACACTGTCTAAAAAGCATTAACAAACGGAACAAGTTCTAAGACCAGCATCACAAATCCTCTGGGCATGGAGACTCATAATTTCAAGATTATTTGGAAGTACATCATGCTTGATAGAAACAAATAAGTAATCAAATAAACAAAAATACATACGTATATTCATGAGTTTGTGTTATCTTTGAGAAAAAAGTGGGGCTCGTCATTGCAAAGTTGTGCTTAATTTCATTGACGTCGGGTGTTTTTTCTTCATTCCTTTTTGTTATTGGGATAGGTGAGTATAAATCCATCCAAGGAACTGTACACCTTTCCTCAGCCACTCAACATATAACCTCATACAGTGGTTAACTTTTAGAAGCCTTTGGAAAATTTTAATGACAGCATGAACCTTTAAATCCCAGTAATTTGCTAACTTTCACCAGTGACCAAAAAAGATGAAACTTAGTGGGGGTAATCTAGTCCTACTTCCAAAATCATGAAAAAATTTGGACATAAGCCCCACAGGCCTTCATCCGATTATCAGCAGGCATACCCTTTAAATTCACAAAACTAAATTGATGCAACAACAAAAAAGCAATCGATGCTAACAAAAATTTCATAAAGCTGAATTTACAAGCTATATAATCTTCAACACATTGAAGAGATCGATTTAAGTTACTAGATGAATGAGTCTAACCTGCACATGCATGACAAAAAATGCTGTAGCTGCCATAAATCCCAAGTGCAGAATAAACGGGAGAACAGAGACAGATACGTATCCCAGCTTCGCTAACGAATCATTTTCTGATGGGAGAGCAACAGGATCCCCCCTAATCATATGCCTCCTCTGTCTAAGATTGTGATATTCTGTTACAAGCAATCATTGGTTGGAAATGGTGTTCACACGTTATAAAGAAAATGGAGTATAACACCTCCCAAGGAGATAGTTAGCTCATGTGCATAATTGCACATGCTCAGACAGATGCATGAAACTACAGGCCACAGTATAGGCAAAAGATATTACGATGAGGCACAACTAAAAATGAAATCTGGCACTCTATAAAAAAAGGCCAAAATAAATGTCTTAAGCCAGGCCAACTGCTTATCTAGCCAGGACTTCAACTATTCACGATTGATGTACTATATCTTCCCTACAATGGTTGGTTAAGTCAACGGGCTTCAAAAAGCAATTTCTAATTTGGTGAAAGTAATACCTTGCTTCTTGGAAGAAGATTCCTCTGGAATACGAGCAATATTTGATCTTGGACCTAACTCCAGAGAGAAAAGCACAGCTGAAGAATTCTTTTCCTCAGTAGAAGCTCGAAATCCCAGAGAGAAAAATATTTCAGGCCTTGACTTTGCATAATAGACAATTGAACAAAGTGCCAAAGACAATATAGGGGAGGCGAGTAAAAAATTCGGCAACTGTTTTAACTGAAAATATCTCAAGAAACCTACTCCCCTGGCATCAAAAGAAACCATCAAGATCTGTATAAAATTTAACATATACGTGTTTCCTTTGTATTTTCTTAGTTTTTAAATAACAATATTTCACAAGGTATAAGAGAAAGAAAATTTAAATATCCATACAGAGCTAAACGTCAAGCATTGAAGCTGCATATAAAACAATACGGAGATTAAAAAGGTGGAAAGCCACCATCACGAGTTAAAAATGAACATACCAGTAATGACTTTGAATATAATTGTACAGTAGAGGTACTCTTGCTTTGCACCAAGGTCTCATTTCATCTGAGGAACGCCCTAGACAAATGTTGTAGTATCCATATGCTTGAAAAGCAATAAATGGAGTGAAAATACATATGCAACGCAAAGCTCCAGCAATAAGGACCTGTATTGCCAACTGGCAGAAATAAGAGTTACTAAAATCAGCAACTTGCCCCTATGCATCAATGGAAAACTGAATGTAGCTTTCCACACCATACATGTTATGTACCTACTTGCCAAACATCAAACCAACAACCTTTGATAGATTGATTTCTAGGTCTAACATGGAGAACATTTTTGGCTGACAAGAATGACTCGTTTCCATTTGAGCTAGAGCCTAATGGGTCTATCCAAAAGATGTGCATATTTCAAAACTAGAACAGTCGAACATGCAAACTTGTTTTGTACAATGTGAGATGGACAAAAGGTCTACTTTTGTTCTTTGCTTCAGCCAAGATGCTTTCCATGGAAACAAACAATAGCCACCATTGTAAACAGTTAAAAAAAAAAAAAGGCTTTCACTTACATAAGCACGCTTTTCGATGAATACAGCATCATAAGCTCGATGCAATGTCTGGAAACAGAAATAACCAGCATTAAGCACTCCATTAGACCTCGCACAACCAGAGAGAGCAAACCAAAGAACAGCAGCACTATTTCCACCAGTTACTAAGTGGTATAACCCTCCAACCGATAACAGGGCATACAAACTCTCCGAATATCTGCCATAACAAGGACAAGAACAATGTCATAGTTTTTATTAAATTTTTGTAGATACCAATTTGAATCGAAAGAAGCTGGAACATTACATTGATGAATAAAATATCGAAGCCGGATTGAAGCAAAACAAAATTGAAGCCCGCAATGCGGCTTCAGGATCCTTCAAAATAATAACTGAAAGCCTGTTAGTGACAAGGGCAAGAACAATAACAACCAATCAGGAAAAAAAAAAAAATCTCGAAAATTTGAAAGGAACCATGAACGTAGTAGAATAACCAAAGGCATAAGGTACTGAAAATTGAGGAAATCTCAGAAACCCAAAAAACTAGTAAATTAAACTCACTTGTAAAAATAAATCGCCGCGAATACAAAGGCAATGTTGTTGATCACGTAGCCGGACAGCCCCAGCACCGCTCTGTATCCGATTAACGGTACCAACGGCGCAAAAACTGAAATTAGCAAAAATTAAAAATTAAAAATAAAATGAAATCATATATATGAAATGATGAAAATGACCATCCCAGACCTGTGCGAGAGAGGAAGGAAATGGCGAGGGGGAGGAGGGGGAGGAAGGCGTAGGACTGCTCGTACTCGTAGCCGCACTGGCAGATGCGTAGGAAGTAGACGGAGTCCCAGACAACACCGTTTTCGATGGCGGAGGCGAGCGAGGGAAAGAGAATGGGTGCGTTGGGGTCCCGGTGGTGGTGGTGGGTGAGGCAGCTAGGGTTGAGAGGAGCGGAGGTGTCGTAAGGAGCGAGAAGGGTGCGCCAGATGAGGGTCAGGGCTAGGAGGAGAAGCCTGGAGAGAATTGCCGATCTGAGCACCAGCGTCGTGTGTGGCTTTGACGGGAATGCGCTGGTCGTGGTGGCGCTGCTCGTCATGTCACGGTAGAGTAAAACAACTCTACGATTCAGGGGGTGTTTGGCCAAAGGCCTAACCCAACTTTTCTTTTCTTTTTTACTGTTCATCGGACTGGCAACGACAGTATCTTGTCTTCTTAATTTTACTGTTCATCTCAGAAAAAAAATATAATACTAAAAATACCCCTTTATGTAAGAGATAATTTTGTGAGAGAATAAATGCATATAGGGGTATTTTCGGTATTTTCCGAAGGCTGACAGGAACAATAACCGGTACACATCAATTTATGTACTGTACACATCAGTCTATGTACAGTAAAAAGAAAAGAAAAGTTGGGTTAGGCCTTTGCCAAATTGGAGGCAAAATTGTCATGTTTTTTTAAGGTGCGATGTGAGTTCTTTCAAAAATGGGCCTTTCGTCTTATCTTGGGCCTAGATTTAAGGGGCTTGAAATGGAACGGATATGTGCACCGGTGAAGATCGAGATTTCCAGTATATTAAGGCCCCGTTTGGTTTGTGGAATAGGTCCAAGAATTGAATGATTATTCCTATGGAATAGTCATTCCTTTATTTGGTAAGAGCTTATTCATAGGAATAGTTATTCCCATAGGAATACTTATTCCCTTACGAAGAGGAATAAGTATTCCTTTTAAAAATGAGAGGAATACCTTTCCTTTCCTACAGAAATAGAATTATTGCAGCCTCTTTTCCTAAAAGCCCCTCACATTCCAACATCAATTTTTTTTTAAAAAAATAATAATAATAAAATTGATGGGTAATATGATGATTTTGTTGATTTTTTTTTTTGTAACAATTTCCAAAAAAAAAAACTACACTTTTTAAAAAAAAAGTTATAGTATAATGGTTTTTGTTTAAAAATAAAGAAAAAACGCCTTAAATTATATTTGTATTATAAGGGTATTTTAAGAAATTTGATTACAATATGATTCCATTTACCTGAATATGATGATTTTGTTGATTTTTTTTTTTTGTAACAGTTTACAAAAAATAAAAAATAAACTAACAGGTTTTTTTTTTAAAAAAAAAAAAGTTATAGTATAACGGTTTTTGTTTAAAAAATAAAGTAAGAAAACGTCCTTAAATTATATTTGTATTATAAGGGTATTTTAAGAAATTTGATTATAATATGATTCAATTTACCAGCGTATTCCACTATACCAAATAAAAGAATATCTATTCAGTGCTCTATTCCATCATTACAACCAAACTGAGGAATAGGAATAACTATTCCATTCCACCACCTTCTATTCCAAGGAATAGCTATTCCTTTTCCTAACGGAATAGCCATTCCGCAAACCAAACGAGGCCTAAGACTCTTTACGGGTCTCATCTGTCATAGTTGGGAGTTAGATGGGCTGCTCGAATTTACTCGGACAAACAGCCTTAGTAGAAGCTCTTTTACATTTATTATCTGAATTGCTAGCAATTCAAATATTAAAATTATTGAGAATCTCTAGTCGGAACCCAATAATAAGAGCCAAAAAACAAATACCTAAAAAGGTATACTTATGTTTTTAAAGCATATGTATTTTTGATAAGATTAATAGGAAAATCATGTGAGAATTATATGCTTTAAGGATAAATGTCAATTTAATAGACTATGTTAAAGGAATTTTCTCTTATTCAATTTAGATTAAAACTTTATCTTATGTTCCTTAGTAAATTTCATTGAGGAATTCAGTAACAATTATATTATTGTGTTTGAACTTATTCATTTATGAATAACATATACTTGAGTTTGACTTTTTTTTTTTTAAATATACTTGAGTTTGACTTGTGTGCGAAATAAATAAACATAAATAAGTTTCTTTTTGGAACTAAAGTTGAATTTTTATGAACAGTCTAACCTGTTGGTGTTGAATTTTTTGGGTAAGGTTGAAGGATCTCTCAAGGCATGTCCCAGCTCATGTTTCATTTTCTGGGAAATTGAGTAAAGTTGAAGGGTCTCGTAAGGGTTATGCCCCTGCCCTTCTCTATTTTGGTGTTTATACCGCTTTATGCGGCTCATTCTTTGACTTTTGCCTAAAGTATAAAGAATTATGGCATTTTTTATCCCTTTGAAGTCATTAACACACTCATTTCCTGTTTGTTGTTTATAGCTTTGACACTTTTTTTTTGTTGGGTTTATTGTTGGAGAACTCACCCCTCTTAATCTATTTGTTCCTTGCAACCTTTCTCCTTTTTAATGAATGATGTACTTAAAAAAAAAAAAAAAAAGCCATGTTTATGGTCCTAATAAAAATATGTATATGATCATGAATTTTTAAACATTTTAAAGAATTCATTCAGGTATCATTTTAGCTTCTTCTTCTTTTTTTTTTTTTTGTTTTAGCACAAATCAATGTTTACTTCACACCAATTTTTTCAAGGACATGATTCATGGGTAGTAGTTTATTTGATTCAGCATTACTGTAATATTCTTGGGGATTTGGTGTTAATATACAAGTTTATTCTTCACAACCCGTCGAAGCTTATCTATGCTTTAATCAACTCGATCCACTTAATGCTCTCAAGTCTTGATGTTTTTGTAAATGCATTTCTTCATTTCATGAGGACATGTAATACTCAACTTTAACAGCATCTTTAAAATTGCATTATTATTTTTAGAGTAATGATACATGTCAATTTTATGTTTATCTTATGTCTATTAAAATTGATGTGGCTTTTAAAATTATTATTTAATCAAAAGTCAATAATGATCTATAAAAAATTTCATGATAATTTTAAAAGTCACATCAATTTTGGTTGACACAAAATAAATATAAGATTAACATATATAATTACTCATTTTTTTATACATACAACCCATAGGCACGGATCCTGGGGGCTGCCCAGTGCTCACCCAAGAGGGAGGGGGAAACTACCCTCAAATTTGTTCAAAAAAAATTTGTAGGGTTTTTATGTTATGAAGGATGGTCCTTTAAAAGAAAAACAGTAAAATCTAACCCCCACAAATTAAATTCTTAGTTATGTCCTCACAGACAAAGCATGTTGATGTAGATTTTTGAATGGGCTCAAATTGAACGACGGGTCACCTATAAGATTAGAAGAAAATTATTGGGGTGATGCTGATTGACAGTAAGAGGAGCCTCTAATAGAGAGTGAATGCTAAGAATGCTCTTCGACTTAATAAAGAGGGTACCTTTTATGATTGAATCAAGGAGGGGTGTTAGGTGGTGAAGGTCATATCTCTTTTATTGAGCTTCACATTTCTTATGTCAGACTTCTTCTTAGGTGATTTTCAGTAGAAATTGCCAGATTGTTAATTATGCAATGCACTCCTAGACTGTTATGAGCCTTTCTATGGAGTGAACCTTTTTGTGAGGTAACCTTTTTTATGAACCGGCTATATTTCTGCCAAAATACAGCCAACTATTAACAAAATAGAATCCAATACAATCTAACTCTCACAAATTAAAATATTAATTAGTTGTATCATTACCGATAAGGAACATAATTATCTGTCTTTCAGATGAAATTGATACTAACCACACTAACCAAAGCCAACTAGTGAATCAAAATATCATGCAAATCGGATCAAGTCATACTTCAAAAAAGTATTTATTGCATGTAGGCCTCAAGCCAGCTCAAGACTGATAAAATTCATCAATTGGGACGTAGGCCTGGAGGTGCATCATAAATATGATCTCCATATCAGGTCGAAATTTCAGTGCAGATGTATTCATATTGAAAATCACTACATATTCTTTAGATCTTTGTTTGCTCTAGAAAATTGAGCTTAAATTTTGGATATAGTGGTCCTTTCCACAGATTAGGTTCTATTACAATTTTTTAAAAATTGTAGATTTTAAATTATGTGAATTTAGTTGTTTAATGCATCGAACAATTTAAAAAATATTTTCTATTAAAAATGTGGCATGTTACCAAGGCAATCAAAAAAATTTTTTTCCCCCTTCCAAAAGTCTTTTTCTTTATTTTTTAAGAAACGCTTATTCTTTAATAAAAAATAATAATTTTTGGCTCAAAAATTTTTTATGATATAAAGCGTAAGAACATAATGAAAATATACTTAATTCTCATTAGTAACATACCACATTTTTAAATTTAAGAAGTAGTATTTTTGATGTCGTTCCATACAAAAAAGACATGAATTCACATAATTTGAATTTAAAATTATAAGCGATCATTATCTCATTTTCACAGCAATTTTCACTCGTCTTTTGGTTGGCCTTTAGAAATAGAGTAATTTAAAATATTCATTTTCTCTCACAACCACATACTATTGGGATGATGTAGGCCCATAAGCCCTTGATTTTTTATTTTATTTTTTAATTTTAATAAATATCGATTCAAGGATTGATGTATACTTCCACATTAATCCAATAATATAAGAATAAAATAAAAGATAAATATATAGTATTACTCGAGAACATTCAGACTTTACTCTATTTGGACACAGTCCAAACCTCACCTATTCGAACACTCCAACTGTTTGAATATCTATCCATACAAGTGAGTTGGAATAATCTCTCATATGAATTGAGCTACATGTCAGATTGTTTGGAGGTTAGAACATCTGACTTTGAAAAAATAAAAAATAAATAAATATCCTCACCTGACCCTACGCATCCAAATTTTCAGACTTAGCACTACTCCTCTCACGGAAAACTGTCCACTATATGGTGCAATGGTGAGACTGATTGCACGGCATCTCAGTCCTATAAGACATATAGTAG